>AYEL01064773.1:0-61607 GCA_000484575.1 Olivierus martensii | reverse complement strand
GTAATTATTAAATAAAAACGACAGGTTATGCACCTTATAATTAATTAACAAGTGTTGTGTCAATCATTCTTTTTGCTACTAAATTAAATTATTGCTTTTAGGATTCCTTAGAAGTTTAAAATGCAAAAGTATTTTCTTAATTTATTATGTATTTATTTGAACATTTTCACTTATTTATAAGGAAAATAATGTAGAGCAGCGGTTCTCAATCAGTGGGGAATTCCCCACTGAAGAGAAATTTTAGTGTTTCAGGGAGGAATCAGAATCACTAATGAAATACACTTTTCCTGTCTTGATAATTGATATATTATGAATTATAAGAAAGTAAAAGGTGTTTTGATAAGATTAACACCGAAATATGAAAATGTTCTAAAAATAAATATAACTATTAATTAAATTTTTTTTTTATATATAATTTTTAATATTTCAGTGACATAATTTTATTAACTTATAAATTCTAATCATTATTTTTCTTTAATCTATGATTATTCAAAAGTATGTACAAAGATTAAATATATTAATTACTGTTTTTAAATAATCCTTGATTGTTTATATTCAGAATTTAATAATAGTTTTCAGATATTTTAAAATGAATATATATATATTTTTTATTTTAATTTTTAACCTTCTTAGGCGTATACTTTTTAAACAGAATTATATTTAAAACAATGTAAGTTGAGATTGAATCGTTTTTAATGACTATACGAATACTTGTATACAGGTACTGAAGGATATGGGCTTTTGGGATTTATGCAAAACATGCATTTATAAATTATTAATAAACAGGTAAGTCGTTTTTTATTATTACTAGAAGACCTTTCGAAAATATATGTTTATAATGGTAATTTTTATTTCCGGTTTTTATGCATTTTTTTACGAATTTTAAATTTTAGAAAACTGGATAGTAATGAATTTTAATAATTACTGTATTCCGAAAAAGGTAAAATATAGCTCGTTCACTTGAAGTAAAGGAAATTAATTCTTGAATTTAATTCTGTTTTAGGGGAAATAATTTTACTGTTTTCTTTTTTTTTATCATTACTGTATTATTCTGTTTAAATTGTCGAATTATAATTTAATAGAAATTCCTATAAATGAAAATTACTGTATTATTCTGTTTAAATTGTCGAATTATAATTTAATAGAAATTCCTATAAATTATATGAGAAAAATTTGAAAAAATATAAATCAATAAATCATATACGTATATCTCTAGAGAGAGAATACATAATAAATACTTAAATTAGTATAAATTGTTTTTAGATTTGAAGTTTTGAATAGCTTAAGATAAATGCATAATTTTAAACAATAATTCTATTTTTCTCTATTATATTTTTTACATTTTTGTAGACTTAATTTTAGTTTTTTTTTTTCAAAAATAAATACGAAATAAAAATTTGCACAAAAATATATTTTATAAGAATTAGAAGTGTTTTTATTTTTTAATTTTTCTAACTTCGTGAAGATTTATTCCACCAATGAGAAAATTATATTACTTGTATTCTTCTTAACCATCATTTTTGAATTTATTGATTAATCACCATGATCATGATTAATTTTACGCATTCTTTGTATATGTGTTTAAGTAGACTCTCTGTTAACCAGCTCGGCCCCTATGAGACCGGATCTGAATTAGATAAACGATTGATCGGCTAATCCGAAAAAATGCAAAATACCATTTATAGGTTGTTATAGCTAGGTTATATATATAAATATAATTTAATTTACAATCTATAAATTTTATCTAACTTGTAAGTAATATTACTTAGATAAAAAAAATCCGGTAATCTTCATTTGTCCTTATGATTTAAATTCATTTTTTGAAATAAAATCATTGAAATCACGCCAATTTTTAATAGTAATAATTTAAATAGCAGAAAAATTATCTTGATATTCGATATCGTAATTTTAAGCATTTTCTTTTCTTCCGAATGACTTTTTTTTTTTTTTTTTTCGTTTCTATTTCTGCTCAAAGATCGACGAAAATGTGGCCGGTTAAAGCGAAATCAGATAAGTGGGAATCTACTGTTACTATGTTTTTTAATATATACTTATATTTTCAATTTTGCATTTCTTTCCCTAACTATAAAGATATTTCCTTTTACGGTTAATAAATTTATTATTATAACTGCAACTAAATGTAACCAGCGAAAACAACCAATCCGCTAAAACTTTCGTAGAAATACGTACTGAATTATTGTTAAATAACAAATACTGAATTAAAATTATACTAAAGCTTTAGTTCAATTATTATTTAAAATTTATAAAATATAAGACAAAATTTGTTGAATGCATATTACACTCAATTTTCTAATAATCTGTACAAAAGTATGCAATATTTGGGATCAATCCATTTTTCCTGTAGGAAAGGCCATTAAAGTAGAAGCATAAGGAAAATAATCACTGTTTGCAAACTAATGCTTGTAAAGATTAACCGAAGATAAGAAATGTGTCATATCATAAAAGAAATCAAATAGTTTTGATGTGATTTTCGGTATTTTCGAATATTGTCAGCTTTAGAATTGAAAAATATAAAAACATCAACTCAAATTCACCAATATATTTCGCATAAATTCTGTTCAAAATTCATTGTGGTCACATAATAAAGCGAAGTATTTCAAGTAAGCATAAATACCATAATTTTCAAAATTTTATGGCAGAGTACCTTTCCATTTAAATTTATTATTCTCTGTATATACAGTATAATAACTCTTTACGCGCTAGATATTATATAAATAACATCCTATTTAATTAAAAAAATAAAATGTAAAGTAAATTTAAATATCTAAAAATCTATTGAATGAAAATTTCCTAAAAAGATCTTTCGCCACATTTATTTCAACTTAATTAATTGTTCTGTTTGATTGATAGAGAAAATCCTGTTCTACTTTAATTTGGTAATTATGGAGGTTGCTTTTGTAATTGGTTAATCATTGTTGCTGATTACAATTAAATATCTTTTCCAAGAATTTTTTTTTCCTAAAGCCATGCTGATTCAGATGATCGATTATTACCGAAACAATAAAATGGCCTTCATGCAAGAAACAGATATAATCGGTCATTATTTCAATCCATTGCACTTTCGTATTCTTTATTATCGATTTTTTTAACATCAAATGCAAAAATTAGTTTATCAATAAAATGGCCTTCATGCAAGAAACAGATATAATCGGTCATTATTTCAATCCATTGCAATTTCGTATTCTTTATTATCGATTTTTTTTAACATCAAATGCAAAAATTAGTTTATAAAAAAATAAAATTCGTTAAAATGTAAACTATACATAATTTGTAAAATATAAAAAACACGTTAAACTTTTTATGTACAGTATTACAAATTTTGTGGTAAAGATTTCAGATAAATCAATTTTATTATTCGTTTTTGGTGAAATATCATTGAAGATCCTTCTGATGAAATTTCTCTATCATATTTTATTTTTATTTTTTTGATTGATAAAAGAATTTGCTGCTTTGATTTTCATATGCCTCTATTTTATATATCTCTGTGAAATTTAATGTAATACTCATGTTATCAAATAAATTGTATGTAAATTTCATATATCCTAAGTAGTGTTTATGATGTATCTTAAAACGAATTAAAGGTCTTAAAAATTTAAGTTTTCTTTGATGAATAATAATTGTACTTTATTCAACTGTAGTAGATTACGTGTTTACTGATAGTCCATATATCTTTATAATTATTTCTGTAATTATTGAGCTATTGTTTGATTAAATCTTTATAATTTTTAAGGTTATCATCTGTTTGTTTTGGCTGTTTTGTTTTCTATATCCAATTTTGCGATGTTATAAATTAGAAATAAGTAAATAAATGAAACAAAAATTATCATCGTCAGTTATCTTAATACTGTACTGTACAGGTATCTCTCGCTATGCGATCTTACTTTACGCGTTTTCGCTATAACGCGATTTTAAAAAGTAAATTAACTTTTTAAATTAAAAAAAAAATTATTTAAAAGTTTGTCTCATGTGGATGAACTGCTCGAGTACCACTCATCAGAGCTCAACTAATGAAGGACTTCTGGAAATGGAAAACAATATGAATGATGAATGTCAGAAGCCCTTTATTGCTGAGTCCATCAAACAACTTTCAACCAAACAAATGACTGAATTTTTTAAACATATTGATACTCTGTCTTCTAAATAATTGAAGAAATATGATCCTAATGAGACTAGAAGCGCTAAGGTTGCGAGAGAAATTCAGAATTCTTTGACTTGTTACAAAGAACTTTATAGAGAGAGGAAAAATGCTGCCTATCAGCCAAGGTTGCGAGAGAAATTCAGAATTCTTTGGCTTGTTACAAAGAACTTTATAGAGAGAAGAAAAATGCTGCCGCTGAGTCTCGATTGTTTCATTTAAAAAGTTGAAGATCATCATCATATCATTCCAGAAATTTCAAGAGAGCAACAGAGTGAGGATCCAGATTCGCCAGATCCAGTCCATTCAACATTGAATTGAAGATTATCAGAATTATGTAGTGCTTAGTTATTTATAACTTGTATTAATTAAAATAATTCATTCATTAAAATTTGTATGTTTTGCTTATAAGTTTAAATAATTCATTCATTAAAATTTGATCTTTTGTTCATAGATGTAAAATTTTCATTTTTTTTTTTTTTATCCTTCTGAATAAATCCCTATTCCTACCTCACCCATGCTAAATTCAACTCAGTTTATGCGATTTCGAGTTACGCGATTATTTCATAGAACCAATTAATCGCGTAAAGCGAGGGACACCTGTATTGGTTTTTCTTTGGTATTTCCTACGTTTCATTTCTGATAAAAATCTAGGATGAAAATATTCTTTACATATACATTTCTTTAAATTTTATTTTCATTGCTTCTTGATGAATGCATTCAATAACTATTTCATAGTGTGTTTCAGTTTTCTAACCACAGACTGTCCTGAATTCTAATTGCAATCTGGTTGGTTTTCCTTGTAATTTAACACGAATTAATAGTAATTTATATCATTTTTTTATAAGTTTTTAAACATTAATGGATCCATAATATGTTCCTCATATATGAATAAAACAGAAGAGTTATGGCTTCATTGAGAACACTTCTAGAGATCAGTACAATCATAGAAAATTATAGCACATTATGGATTCATTAATGTTTAACATCCTTTTATTCTATTAGCAAACATTAATGGATTCATAATGTGCTATAATCTCCTATAATTGTGTTGATCTCTAGAAGTGTTCTCAATGAAGCTATAACTCTTCTAGTTTATACATAAATGAGGAGATATCGTTTTCATTTTTTTCTCGCATTGAGATAACTTTCATAATTTATATTGACGAGATTTGAAAAACAAATATGTCCTATATAATTCTTTCCAATACATTCTTTTAGAATGCGTGAAGTAGAAAAATTCTTTCTAGGCAATTGTATTTTATAGTTTATCGAATGACTGATATGAAATATAATTATATTGCCAATTATTTCATAAGTTTATTATAAATTAATAAGGTTATTTGTACTATGAAGGTTGTTTTATATTAGAAACAGTTGATTGCAAACTACACCTTATTAGATACTTAGATAAATGTCTTATTAACAATACGCCATTACTTAGCATTTCGTTTCTAACTCATATTTTTAAATACAATAATCTAGTTTAAATTCGTGGTCCTAATGACATGATTTGCTTTTACTAGAAGAACGTCTCGGGACTTTTTTTGTGAAGTTTTATTGATTGTTATATAACTTTAATGTCATTTTTTAATTAAACGAAAGGGTATATAATGCGATAAAATTTCCTAGAATTTAATACGGTGGCCTATATAAATTTTATCAGTGTTTTAATTTCGTTTACTAATTGCATAAGTTTTGAGAAAGCAGTATTTTAAAAGGTTCTATTAAATTCCGTTTTCGTGCAAACTTGTAATAAATGATAAATATTTTTATAAATTTTAATCAGATTTTCTCCTATAAAGATTATAAATTAACTATTAAGTAACAAGATAATATATACATGACGTAAGATTTAATGGATGGTTATAGTAAAATTAAGTTCATAGAAAGCTAAATAGGGCAAAATAGAATATTTATTAACAAACACAATGAGTTTAAAATTAATTTTATGATAATACAATATATTAAAGTACGTTTTTCTTTTCTTTTTTTAATTATAAAAATAGGTAACAAAGAAAATGATTCGGCGATAAAGGTACATAAATCTGTTTTATGTCCCTGCAAAGTGAGTTATTAAAAATAATAAAATTTTATCCAGACATATATGATTTATTTTTTCTTTTTATCTCACCCACACGAGAAATACCATTATCAATGATCAATCTATAGTTTCCGTATAAATTACTTCGTAAAATCATATTATCAGAATATTTTTATAAACAAACTATGATCCAAAATGCTTTAGTTAATTTTTAATAATATGAATTAAACTATAATAATGTTTTCGTTACAAAAAGAATTCTTAAAAAAAAAATATAGACTTAGAGCCAAACAAAATGTTGATGAATCTGTTAACTTGATGTATCGAAATTATATAGATAATCCTCGCATAACACGGATTCGTTCTAACAGGTTTAAAAAATTGCGGAAACCCTCATATAACACGATTTTTACTTGACACATTTAGAAAATTACACTTACTCTCCTACAGCACAAAATATTTTCATGAATTTTTGTAAATCCATCTTATGATACATAGTGCACAAATAAAATGCAATCATTGGGAAACACTTTGCTAAAATTAGTCATAAATGCAATTTCGCTAATTGGCCGTGAGAGGGACGATATGCAATCTTCTTTCGATTTCGATTTGAAATTTGTTAATTGAATTAATTGTCTAACATTGAATATTTTGTATTCCAAATATTAAGTTCTTGGGATGAAAAGTAAGTTTTTTATTCTTTAATAGAGGAATGTGAAGTAGGAAAAAAAAAAACTTTTTTTCATAAATTTTTTGGGGAGTGTGTGCACTAAGAACGATTGTTTTGTAGCAGGTTAAATTTACATATTTTAATATTACAATAATATTACAGATATATACAGATAAATCTGTAATATTACAGTTAATATTACAGATTTTGAAAAGAGAGCAGAAGATACATAAACTTAAAATGTGGAAAAAAATTCAGAAAGTGAAATTGATATTGTTAAAAAGAAAAAAAACGTTCTTGTTTTAACTGAATAGTGATAAAGAAGATTTAATTATTAAATGAATGTTACATAGGCAGTATACTTTTTTCTTTCTTTTTGTTTTGCATAGCCTATATATTATTATTACTTTTGAAGTTTTTTTTCTTTATGTTTTCTTGTTACAGCAGTATACTTTTTTCTTTCTTTTTGTTTTGCATAGCCTATATATTATTATTACTTTTGAGGCTTTTTTTCTTTATGTTTTCTTGTTACTAATATTCTTATTAAAAATTAAGTTTCTTATGTGAAATTAAAAAAAGTTATTTGTTTTTAATTGGTTTTGGAACGTAATTCCTTTTTTTTGTATTGCCTCTAAGTCTCATATAACACGGTTTCACACAACACGACTTTTTTAGGAACTTATCCTTCGTGTTATACGAGGATTGCCGTGCTGTATCGTCATTAATTTGATCGAGAAAATTTTGGCTTCAAATTTCAGAACAAATTCCGAAAAAGCGGAAATTCTTATGCCAAATTCTTATTAATTTACAAAAATCATTCATAGATGATCACTATTGAATAATAATTAAATAAAATTGAAAAAGAAATAAATTTATCAATTGAATGGAGACAATTTCTTTAAACTGATTTCGGAATAAATTCCAGGAACTAATGTTCGCTTTTTTAGATCTTACTTCCACCCTTTTTTTTGTATTGCCTCTAAGTCTCATATAACACGGTTTCACACAACACGACTTTTTTAGGAACTTATCCTTCGTGTTATACGAGGATTGCCGTGCTGTATCGTCATTAATTTGATCGAGAAAATTTTGGCTTCAAATTTCAGAACAAATTCCGAAAAAGCGGAAATTCTTATGCCAAATTCTTATTAATTTACAAAAATCATTCATAGATGACCACTATTGAATAATAATTAAATAAAATTGAAAAAGAAATAAATTTATCAATTGAATGGAGACAATTTCTTTAAACTGATTTCGGAATAAATTCCAGGAACTAATGTTCGCTTTTACTTCCACCCGATTACGTCTATTCAGTAATCTTAAGAAAAGTGTCAACATCATTACCACTTTGTTGTCTACCCACGTCCGAAATACTTTTGCGATGATCATGTAAAAAGTATTATTATGTCATCGTTACGTTATTTTTTTCTCATTAAGAAACTGTAGTAATTGAATATTACATACGCCAAAAATAGTATTAAAATTTAATGAATTTTAAGTAATTTTTAATGATATGTGTGTTTGAATGAATACTATCTCATAGCGACAGATGAAAAATAGACTCAGCACATGAAAAATTACAAACGTCAACTGGTAAATTCTGTTTACATTTTGTAATGAATGTGTTTTGATAGATATTCTTTGTTTAAAATGTCGTTATCGAATTTATTTTTAAAGGTAAATTTCTATTTAAAGAAACTTAAAATAAATGAAATTGTATTACAAATTCTTCGGAAATAGTTTAAAATAATATCTATCGACATTTATCCCCAACAGAAATAGTCATTATGCACACTTAATAGAATTACATTAACATTGAGAGGTTGTTCAAAGGTGAATCTTTATGTGGCAAGAATTTTCATTAAGAGTGCATATATTTGGAGAACATTAAATAAAAATGGGTTAATGAACAAAGTCCGTCTTGGTAGAGAATGTGATACTTTCCAACCCACTAAAAACCCCTAAGGTTTCATCTCGATTGCATCACTACTTACGGACAAGCTTTCGTTTCAAGGTAACTTCTGGCGAATTCGGGTCAAGTACGGTTATATTTTGGACAACAAATGGGTCGTCGAGAGTGATAGTCCGTCTGTCAATCTACTGTCATTAAGATTTTGTAGCTGTTTTTCTTCTTCGATAATTTTTTAAGTCAGTTGCTCCTCTACGCTTTCTGCCTACTCGAGTATATGTTTAAGTGGCATTATAAAAATTGCATCGATGTCTTGTTTTGTCCACTCTTCAAGTATAATTATTCGCCATCTAAGAAACTGGGTTACACCCTGACCTAATCTAGGTCAATAGTGTGTTGATGACCTTTTATAAACGATCAGTGTATTTACAGTTCACGTAAGATTACTTGTCAAGTAACTTCACTTTCACCGTCAAGGTCGAATTCGTAATAATCTGGGCCGTAATCAACAATATGAACTCTGACCCCGGACATGTCTCGCGGCCTGATTTTGACAAAGGGTGAAGGACAGTTTAGGTTCTGTTTGTTTGAGTAGAACTTGTTTTGGTTCGGTAGAACACGCGATCGAAGGATTTCATTTCAAAACAAATAAGGCATACATGTAAGAACCAGGAATAGACGTATAAGGAAAGCGACAGTATTAAAATTATGGATTTTATCTTTTTAAAAAGTTATTTTTCTTAAATTAAAACATTCAATGAAACTCTTGTTTTCAGGATTAAAGGAAATAATCATGAAAGAGATGAATAAAATAAATAAATAAATATACAGTGGATTCCGCTTAATTGGGACACTGGTTAATTGATAATTTGAATACAGTGGATTCCGCTTAATTGGTACATCGGTTAATTAGAAGGATTATTAAGAAGTGTTTAAAAGTAATATATATATACAGTGGATTCTATACAGTGGATTTCGCTTAATTGGGACACCGGTTAATTGGGACAGCCGTTATTGGGACAAATCTCAAAGAACGGTAACACCAAACTAAGCCACCGGTTAATTGAATTTTAGCGCCTGTTGCTTTTTTGGGCCAAATCTCAAAGAACAGAAACCAAACTAATACAAAATTTAAACGCTTAATTGGGACAGTAGCAGAAAAGGACTTTAGCAATTTTTGATATATTTTAGGGATCTTTCGAAATTTTGGCTACACATACATACACTAATCTTTGCCAAGATGGCAAGAAAGGATTTTACACTCAAGTAAAATTGCTTGGCTGAATAAAATTAAAAGCCAACCATTTAATACAAGCTATCGTAGACTCGCTGAAATAAACCAAAATCTACCATAGACGTCTCTCCTACAAAAAGAGAATCAACTGCGTAAGGAGTGGGCATTAATTACAGAAAGAAATTCCAGGAACATCGAAAAGAAAGCGTGATGGAAAGGATTCAGAAGTCGAAGAAGCATTAGATCAATGGATTTCTATAGTTAGCGGGCGAGGGGTGAATAACAGCGACCCAATATTGAAGACGGAGATCGGTAAAAAATTAATAATTAGGTACCTATTTTAATAAATCATTAAAATAGGTACTAATTATTATTTCTTTACTTATTATTTATTGACCTACGAATTACATATTTTATTTTAGAATTTATTAATTACTTCGTTTAATTGGGACAAAATAGCTTGGCCCAACGTGTCATAATTAAGCGGAATCCCTGTATATATATTTATGTTTTTTCACAAAAAATTATAATAAAGGTATGGATTATAATTTATGGTATATTTACTATTAAAATTAAAAAATACTGCGAAAAAATGATCAGATAATTCAAGAATTAAGTTCTGACTTAAAATTGAAAAAAAAATTATTTTGATAACATATTACAGATATAAAAATACTAGAACTAGAAAAATTGCAAATTCTAGAAAAGCTTTTGCTAAAAAGAAGACTTAATAAATCTAAATAAGCCAAAATATTATTATTTTTTACTTAAGTAAAGGTGATATCACCCCATTAATTCCAGGAAAGCATGTAAACAATAATTAAGATGCTATTTTTGGTTGAGATCTGTTTGAAAATGAGCATTAAATAACCCTTTCAATCGAACGTAATTGCAGATGTAATAAACAGTTCAACACTTCTATAGAAGTGATACTTTATCATCAATTCTTTTACAGATAAAAATGCATTTTTGTGTTTATTTTCCCCTCTTCACTTTAACAAATGGATAGTTTATGGTAGATTTGGTTTATTTCATTTCTTCAGTTTGATAAACTGATAGTTTATGGTAAATATTTTCTATGAGAATTATATTTACAAGATTCTAGTTATGCCTTTTTTTTACCGATATGGTATAAACATATACATATAACCTGTTTTTATCCTCTACATCAAACGTGATTAATACTGCTACTATAAGTATGTGAAAGAGTATTAGCTCCTGATGATATTGATGCTCGTGGTGTTTTTTTAGGGTAATATAAATCATGTTTTTCTAGACAACAAAAACAGGTTATATGTTTCTACCAAACTGATGGAAAAAAAACGACGACCAGAATTTTGTAAATATAGTCTCTGTAAAGAAAATGTCTACCATAAACCATCCATTTACTAAAACTACAGAGGCAAATAAACCCGAAATACATTTTTATCTGTAAATGGACTGATAGCAAAGTACATTTTCCCATAGCAACATTTATTACATCAGCAAGTATACTCGGTTGAAGAGACTGTTTAATGCTTATTTTCAAATACAATTTCCTATTTTATCTGCAATCTTCCATGCTTACCTCCTAATAATTAAGGTAATAAATTTATTTCAGATGATAAAACAATTTATATTAATCTTATTTCTAGATAATTAATGTTTTAAAATAGGTATTAGTCTTACTAATATAAAAATTAACATTTAGCGTGTAATTTTATGTTTTTTTTTTCACTGTAATCTTAAGAATTTGGCCTAATAGTAATTCTATATATTTAATAATAGAGAATAATTGTGTAAAAAGGAAGCATACAGTATCTTTAAGATGTAAAGTTTTACAGTTTATTTTTATGAGTAGAAAACTTTGCTTTATTTTTAAATGCAACAACCTTCGAACATTCAGCATTTCCGAAAAAAGTCGAAGAAACAAACCATAATTTCGTCTTACAAAGGATTAAAACAAAAAAAATAATTATTTATCCATTTTACCCTTTTCCGACTTCCTTAATTACGTTTAATTCGTAGATAAATTTCATTTCCAAGCTTACAGATTTAAAAAAAAAAAAATTATACTGTATATAACACATAAATTTAGTAGTATATATATACACAGTACTATAAATTTGAAAAATAATTTTTTTCATTAAAAAACAACATTGCTATTATTGTTCAGATCACATATACAGTCAAGGGCGAAAGTTCACGGATAATAAATGCTACATGATAGGAAATATAAGCAAGTGGAAATTATGCTGATCCGAACAAAACCGTGTGTTTTAATACATTTTTTTTTTTTTTTATTTATTTAAGAGCTTAAAAATAATAATTGGAATTTTTGATTATTCTAGATAATTTCGAGGTAAAAATTTTCGTGTGGGAACGGTTGAAAACTATGCGATTTGACTAATTGGCCGTTCCTCTCGTCCATAATTTAATAAAATCGTTTATTGAACTAAGTTTATTTTTTAAAAACGATCTTATTGTTTAATATAGGGGAAGTCCCTCGGAAATAAAATGTTTTCGTAATTATAAGTCACATATTCTGAATCCTTTCGGAACTATAAAGTTGGAAATTTATTTCGACCTTCGAGAAATGAGGATATATAATATGTACCGCTATCAATGCCAAATATAAAATATGAACAATTCTCGCGTAATATGAGGGAAATAACCTCATTTAATTGGCCTATAGACAATGACAAAGCTGAAATACTTTCTCTGGTAAACAAAATCGAAAAACGTCATTCCAGCAAAAAACAATTTTTTTTCCTAATAATTTTAATTACATATAGAATTATCTATTGTGGCATAACTTAACTCAACAATATTATTATAAGATATGATAATTTTATTTGATATTTTTCTTTATTAGAATAGCCGAATTTTAAAATTTGCAGATTCATAATTAAGTGACTTAATGACAATGATGATGATCACTTAAAGCATCAATTTTTGTTAAGAAATTAAGTATCTCGCTTATTATTTGCAGTTTTCAATCTATGTACTTTGAATTAACATTAAACAAACATAAAACGTATCATAAAGTATCACTGTTTATAATAATAAATAAATATAGCCTACTAGTCAAAATATTATGCGGTTTAATTTTATTCATAGCAATTTAATTAATTAATTAGTTATTTATTTGCATTAAGAGAGAGAATTTTTATTATAAAATTATTTTTTGTTCTATAATATTTTCTAAAACTGCTTTTTATGAATTCATTTGATTTAATTTGAAAGATGTTCTAAAGAAAGTAGGTTTCCATTGTGTCTGCAAGACGTAGCCTTGACACGGTGATTAATGCTCTGCTTTAACTGATATCGGCCAAGACAAACCGAAAATCATATTGTTGAAATAAAAAATAATTTGCATACTCTCTTAAACTTTATTCAAACACGAGGCCAGCTTTCGTATTTTGAAATTTTGGAACCGTCACGATGATATTCGGCATGTAAAAATAAAAAAAAATTCAAAGTTATCGTAATATCTCTCTCTCTCTCGACGTTATGATATTCGGCATGTAAAAATAAAAAAAAATTCAAAGTTATCGTAATATCTCTCTCTCTCTCTCGACGTTTTCACTCGAAATGAGTTTTAAAATATTTTAATAAAATTTTTCTACGAGTCAAAAAATCTTTTATGATTTTTTCCCTCTAATTTCTTATATTTTAAGTAGTTTGACTGTTTTAAGATAAAATTTTATTCAGACTGTTTCTCCTGATTTTATCAAAAAAACAATTTTTTTTTTTGTATATTTGTAATATTTTAAACTTAAATTATAGTAATTTTATGCAGTAACGATTAAGCAAATAAGTTTTTTTTTTTCCCTCCAAGAATGGAAACATTATGTTCAAGCGGATGTTTGTGTTATTGTTTTCGTCTGTAGCTATTGATTTAATAAACAAAACTAGCGATCTTACTGTCAGTTTTTTAAGTATTCAATACGTAGTTTAAGTCGCTACGAAAGCCGCTAGTCATATTCTATGGAAACAATAGTAAAATGGCTTTATGTAATAACTCATTGACGTTATTTATTCTTAAATGTTGCGCTAGGTGGCGAACCGGTCGGGGATTGGTCAGCCGACAAGGCCGACTCCTATCGTGTACTGACAAAGAGGAATGGAACCGGTGTTAACTTCGACTTACTCCTATACTTCCTCCAATTACGTGGCGAATTGGAAGAGTCAGACTACAATTGGTCGTCTCTCTTCCAGCCAGCGTAATAAAAGTGAGGCTATATTTGGCAGATTGTCGTTTTCTAAACATTACACGGAAGGTACGATGTCGAATAAAATGCAGTCTCACGTAACTACAACTCCTATATCCGAACTGAGGATGATGGCACAAGCCGCGGATAATAACGACGTACCACCTCCAAAATCTCTGCTCATGTATTTAGTCAGGTAATTTTACTTTTTTTTTATTTAAGAGCGTTTAGAAAACGGTTTTCGTTCTTTGCTTAACCGTACACCATTCCTCTGACGCGTTCCGGAATTCCTTTCAGCTATTTTTGTATTTTGTTTGGGAAAATGCCAATATGTATATCAGTATTGTTTGATAAACATGTTCGTTTGATTAGTAATTACGAGTTAGATCCGATTAATCGAATTAAAATAAATTTTTATACTAATACCGCAGTTAGAAATCTACTATTTTTGCCAAATTTTAATTCATTTTTAACAGTTTTTGCTACGATTTAGAATGTTTACTTAATCACGTGTTTCAAATGTCACTTTGAAAAGGAATACAGAGACAGAAAACTAGATTAAATAAAGTTTACAGATCTAGTTTTGCATTTTTCTTCGCGTCAAATTCGCAAACCTGATGATTTATGTTGTTATAACTAATAAATATTCTTCGCGATTATAGATTTCAAAATTTTCGTCGAAATATTTTGAATCAGCTATACGTCTATAAACGTTTTTTTATTTTATTTTTTTTTTTGATCAATAATTGCATGAACTTGCAAATCGCCATTCATCTTTCAGTAAACTTACTACGTAATCATTAGCTGTTCTAGTTGTATGACGTCATCTCGTGCGTAAAGTCTCATTCATTTCAGAAAGTGTTTTCACAACTGAAGCTCGTAAGTCGAAATATTTATTCATACTTCTATATCTATTTGAATTTTTTTTATATATGTCAAATTTTTTATTTGTAAGTATAATTTTTAAAATATTTTCTTTGTTTTTTAATTAAAGCTTAAAAATCTGATCGATAATACGAAAATCCGCTTTGAATTTAATAATAACGTTTAATAGGGTGGTTATCGAAAACGAGTTAGGTCGGTAGAAAGGAAGTGGCCCACTTTGATCGGATGAATAAGTGTTTATTAACAAATAATAACGTGTGTTTCTTGTGGATTAAAACTGTTCGGAAGTAACAGAGAGTTTGGAATTTGAAGTTAACGAGAATTAGAAAAATCGTCCTTGATCTGTTTTTAAACGCAAAAATGTTGAATGGAATAGGAAATGAGATATATTATGCCCTATTTTTTTACACAACATTCGATTCTGTGTTGTTTTTAAATCAGGAAATAAGTTTTAAAAGATAAATCTAAGCAATCTAGTTTAACCAATCGCCAATTTCATTCGTTTAAAATATCGATATCTTCCGTAAGACACGTTGACAAAATCGCCGTGAGGAAATAGGTGTTAACAAATTCCAAAATTGCAATATACGTATATATAAATTGCTGTATCATCGGAAAAAATTTGATATACCAATAACCAGTTTAGTTCTCGATTGTTTTACTTTTTGGCTCGACACTTTTGGGCTGTCTCTCTCTCTCTCTACTAAAAGTGACTCATCGAAAATTTTTTTTTCTGTCCTCTTTTTTTGCGGCAAACAACCTACACCCCATTTTTAAAGTAGGCGTTTCGCATACCGTATCAGAAATATTATTATTATTTTTTTATTCCATTGATTTCATTTTCAGAATGGGAAGTTTTACTTCGTCACCGAAATACCTGAACGAAGACACTGCCGACGACGATTTGGACGATTCGTTAGACAGAGACTATTTAATAGAAAGGTGCAGACAAGAATTGAAGAGACTACCGAATAAAATAATCAGACGTTGGATAGTAGTCGATGGTCATCACAACGATCCACCGCAAGACGATTTCATTCGAGTTATGCAATGGAACATTCTGTCGCAAGGTATGCTACACTTTAATTCATAAAATTTCCGAATTTTTTTTAAAAACTTTAACCACTATTTTATATTCATCTATACATTAATGAAACATTATGTTTAACCCTGAAGAAATACACATGAACTAGGTTATCATTCCCTTGACCCCACTTGACCAACATGCTCCTTTTTATGTAGGCAATAATAGATTGAAATTGTGATGCAAGAATTAAAGTTTTGTTACTGTTTTCTTTTTTTCTTTGTGACGTTAACTATCGAATAAATAGAAAACTAAATAATATTTTCATAAATGTTTCGCTGAAAATTTAAATTTAAATGTATAATACATCTGCTGAATAACTAAATAGTAATGAATTACTGAAAAAGTACTGAGTCACGTTATAGTTATTCTTGCGAAATGACTTTTATATAATACGATATCGTATTCTGTTTAAACTTAAAATCGTTTAAAAGTTGCGTTAAATATAACTCTAGTAATGTTTAGTCTACAACAAATTTTGCATAAAATGTACTTAATTCTTACAATTAATATTTTTCTAGCTCTCGGAGAAAAGACAGATAACTTCGTTTCCTGTCCGTTAAGTGCCTTGGATTGGAGAATAAGAAGATGGAGAATATTCGAAGAGATCCTAACATACCGTCCCGACATCATCTGTTTGCAAGAAGTGGACCATTTTAATTTTCTCAAGAAAACTCTAGGTGTTATAGGTTATTTAGGTTTCTTTTTCCCAAAACCAGATTCGCCTTGCTACTACATCAAAGGTAATAACGGTCCAGACGGGTGCGCGGTATTTTATAACTCTAACAAGTTTGTACATACAAAAACTTGTAGCAGAATATTAGAAGTGTGGACATGTCAATCTAATCAGGTAGCACTGTTAACGCTACTAAAAAGGAAGAAAGACGGTAGAGAAATCTGCGTGGTGACAACTCATCTAAAAGCACGCCAAGGAACATTGCTTCCCACTCTCAGAAACGAGCAAGGAAAAGACCTACTAGAATTTATACGGATGCACTACAATAAAAGGTCAGTCGTTATATGCGGTGATTTTAATGCCGAACCGACAGAACCAGTCTATAGGACAATGCTATCTTGTCAGGAAGTGAAACTCGATAGTATCTATCGTCATCTAAGTAATCACGGAGTAGAACCACCTTATACAACGTGGAAGATACGCGAAGAAGGAGAAGTCTGTCAAACGTTAGATTACATATTTTACACTCCACAGTCACTAAAAGTGCGTTCGATATTACAACTTCCTACAGGAGAAGACATAGGGATGGACAGAGTGCCTTCTTTCAGTTATCCCTCCGATCACTTTTCTTTGGTTTGTGATTTACGGTTTAACGAAACCAGTTGAACAATAAACTTGAAGAGAAAAATATATATATTTTTCTTTTTTATATTCCCACCGCATCTTGTAAAAAGTTATATCTCAAAGTGTTTTCTGTATATAATTAGTCATTATTGCTTATATCGATCTAGTTTTTTTTTCTGTATAAATTGATATTTTTTTTAGTGGGATTTCAGTTAATAAATTTGTATAGTTTAATAAAGACCATTTTCACTGTTATTAATAAAAAAAACATGAAAAAAAAATTGCAAATAGAGTGCCTTGACTGCATTTATTTTTTTATACTGTACTGAATAATGTTTGTTGGGTCACCATTAATTGGAAGAATATTTTTGTATATATAATTATAAGATTAATAAAATTTAAATATAAGTAGTTTTTTTCGTTTTTAATACGAAAATTCTTGTTAAATTCAGCTGCTTTTTTATTTAAATTTTTATAAACCGTAAAATTATCAATAGATGGCGCTGTTTACTCGACTATTTATTAATAGTTTAGTGCACAAAGGCGTAAAGTTAGTGTAATAGTATAA
Organism: Olivierus martensii; assembly: GCA_000484575.1. Classification (NCBI taxonomy): domain Eukaryota; kingdom Metazoa; phylum Arthropoda; class Arachnida; order Scorpiones; family Buthidae; genus Olivierus; species Olivierus martensii. The sequence continues at coordinate 43,561 of AYEL01064773.1, read as the reverse complement.
AGTGCGATTTATAATATTTTCGTAACAGGAGAATTGCGAAAACGTAGTTCCAGTTTTTATAAGTTTAAAGTGTAATTATTTTATAATAAAAATAGAAACAAATGTTTATCTCGTGGAATAATAATAAACTTTTTCCCTCCCCTGATAAAATGTCTTAAATAATTTTATAACCCGTTAATGACCCGTTAAAAATAATGTAACGAACGGGTTAATCTCAAATGCTTGTTGTTACGTATAAAATTTGGTGAAAAATGTTAAAAAAATAACTAGGACGTGAATAAATTTATTGAAATGTCTATAATGCTTATATATATATTGCGCAGATAATTTAAATAAATTTATTATTTAAGCAAAAAAAAAAAAATAGTAAATCTTGATCTGAATCGTTGGAATAATTATCGAATTAAAATTTATGATTATTATTAATTTTTGTATACAGGTAATGATTTATACAAATTCATATGTGAAAGTATACAATTTTCTAGTTAAAAAATAAGTTGTATATCAAAAAAAAATATATTTTAATTCGCATTTTAGTATAAATTCGAATGGCACCGACCGGGTAAAGCTCGAGTAATTCTGAAGTTTATTAAGTTAAATTAAAATGTTATGTTTAGATATAATTTTCCTAACATCCTTGATAAAGTTATCTTTATATTCTGTCACTGTATATTTTTTTTTTTCGTAAAGGTCTCGAAAGCTAGGAAACTTGTTTATAACAGCCTATCTAAGCAAGAATAAATGACCTTAAGGTCCTCCTTTGATACAGGAAATATCGTATTTTATTTTATCGTACAACCTTCATTAAAAATCTATTTTTATAACGCAAAATTAAATATTAAATACGAAACTGTAAAAATATTTTATATATTATTATACGCCATTTTTATTGTATCATCCCAACTGCCTACTAACCTATAGAAGAAGAGATTAAACAAAATCGTTTCGATTTTTATTTTTATTTTTTCACATATTAAATCCTGTTGTAATATATGTATATATTTATTATACACTTTCACAACAAAAACAAGGACTTTTCTTTATGATTTATTGTTTATTTTTTTCCAACTTATACCAATCATTAAAATTGTTTACAAGAATTCTCTTCTGTAAATAAATATTAACGTATAAATATATTTAAGATAAAACTTTGAAATCATTAATATTTATATTATTATTATTGATATCATATACACCATCTTATAAAGTATATCTTAATTAAAAATTACAATGTGATAAGTATATAGTAAACCCCTTCCTTTATGCCTTTGTTAATATAGTAAATATTAAAAATGGTACAAAAACTATATCATTCAGTTGATGATGCTTTTCCTCTCACTTTTTTCTCCTATATTTATAAAAAGAATAAAAAATATTTTATCAAAATATGCAAATACCAAAGTAAAATTGTTTTAAAATTGCTCAATTTGTTCACTAATGTTCGCATTCTGTAAGATAATCGTCGTGGAAGGTCAACGAAAGACCTTCTGTAATTACTATTAATCATTACAACCCCATTCTTTTCCTACGTACGATTTTATGAAATAATTTTTCAGTTTTTCCCTTCCTAAATTTATCCACTTATGTTATAAATTATTGAACAGATTAAAAAATAAACAATTAGTTAAGAAGATAAAAACCACTGTTATATATTTAATCGAGTTGTTTGAGAAATAAAATTTAACATACATGATTAAAGAACTGCTTCATTATTTGTTTGATATTAAAACACCCATAATTCTCTTTGGAGATGTTTTGATACTATATACGTTCATGTGAAATATGGATTTACAATTATAAATGATCTTAAACAGTCAACTAATCATTAAAGTTCAGTGATTGATTTACTCTAAAATAATAAATTTGTTTCGCACTATTTTGTAATTTTATAATTTATTTTTTTTTTTCGAATAGCCAAATTTAATTAAAAACTTAAAGAACAAAGAAACTAATATAGAAAAATATATATATTTATATGTATTAATTCTCATAATCAAAATATATTGTATAAAATATTTTTTGTACAGAGAGCAAAGAATGAAAAAAAAAAGAATCAAACTGGAAATATAAAAATAAGATTTAAATGCATTTTATATTGCAAAATAATTTGTTAATTTTGTGAATAAATAGGCCGTTTCTCTTTATATGTAGAAATAATCGATGAGATAAATTAAACAAATATATCGATAAACTCAATCTAAGCGTTGCAATACGTATGTTAACAAGTGCTTTACTTACCTATTTTCATAAATGTTGCTACAAAATGGCGAATTTCGACGAACTATATGTATATTTAACATCCTAAACTAAATTAGAATGACGTACACACATTAAATATTTTATACTAATTTTAATATCTTTAATTGGAACGAAGGAATATTTTTACTTCAAATTTAATATACTAAGCAGTAGGCTACTGTATATACGAAGGAATATTTTTACTTCAAATTTAATATACTAAGCAGTAGGCTGCTGTATATACAGGGCTGCCCAACCTTTTTATGACCGTGAGCTACTTTTTTCACCGGAGCGATCTATCGATATCTAGGGAATAAAAGTACAAAAATAGCAATATCGTCTATATAATTCAAACTTTATTAAGTAAAATAAATAATTATTCATAACATGAAAATAATTAAGAATACATGGGTACATAAACAAAAATTTTAATGCGATATTTGGCATTGGATTACATGACGAAAGAGATAATCTTAAAATTTTTACCAACATATTTTGTTGGGAGAGTAAGTTGGATTTTAAATTTATAATTTTTGCTCTGCGTATTTCGGAATCTTTCGGATATTCATTTTCATAATTGGAGATCATTGTTTGAAAATGTTTTCAGATATTTCCCTTTTTCGAAATAGCAACAACTGAATTACATATTAGACAAGAGCATTTGCATTAACCGTGGGAAAAAAGAAATCATGCTCTCATTCATCATGGTTTATGATAAGTTTTAGTTTTCTTTTTTTTACGCTCATAATTATGGTTAAAAGAAAAAAAAAAATTTGGTTAAAAGAAAAAAAATTTAAATAATTGAAGAAGTTTATTTTTTTAATAAATTTAACCCTTTTAGTATGGAACTGCGATATACTGTTGTCCGGACCTGAGTAATATAATAAAGAAAGGACATTTGAACCTATAAATGCATTTGTCCAACAAACTTTTTCTTACTCATCGAAATAATCTTCATTTATCGTTTTTGATATATTATTATATTCTATCGATTGCTCTGATCTGCTATTACTTAATAAATGATAAAAGACACAAAGGTATAATCTCACTTTTGTTATTTCAACAAGAACACAGACCACCTTTACTACATATTGTAAAGTGGAAGTTTAACAAGCGAGTTGATCGCAGGATGATCGGAGGCTTGCGATCGACTAAACAGCTTGTCGAGATCGACTGGTTGGACAGCCCTAGTATATACGAATTGTAAAAAGTACTTTTATCTTCTCAAGTTTATTTATTTTAAAATTATCAAATAAATAAAAATTATTTTATAAAATTCTGTATAAAATAAAGTCAATATAATAAATTAGAAAAATTATATTGTTGATGTGTTGATATGTCCTAGCGATTTTCTATGTAAATCACTAATTTTCTAGACTACTTTCCGAAGGAAAGTGATCATCATGCTGTCGTTTATCGGTTCCTCACTAATATATTTTATCTAATTAATTGATTTCCATCAAATTCTATATTCTTCTGATGAAGGTTTTAATCGACCCGAATGGCCGAGTGGTAAAGCTTTGGCTTACCACCCTGAGGATCTGGGTCCCACACCTCCAGTTTTTCAAGAGGGGTTCGGGAACGGCCCGTTGAACCACATCCTTCAACCATCAGGTTGACTCCATCATGGGTACTGGCCAGCCTGTGATGGATGCTAGAAGTTTGCCGCCCCAGATACAAAATATCTCATGAGGATATGGCGGCTTTAATATAACTAACCTAACCTAACTGAATGCTTTAACTCCATAACTTTAACCTTTTAAAAATGATAAATATTCAAATTTTCGAGGTAATCTTTTCATATTTTCGAACTGATTTATTGGAATTTTAATGAGGATATGGCGGCTTTAATATAACTAACCTAACCTAACTGAATGCTTTAACTCCATAGCTTTAACCTTTTAAAAATGATAAATATTCAAACTTTCGAGGTAATCTTTTCATATTTTCGAACTGATTTATTGGAATTTTGTGAAATTTAGCAGGAAAATCAAGCCATTAAAGAAAACACACTAATAAATCCTTTTCAATTAGTGTTATTTTCAGCCATTAAAAATAACAAATGTTCAAATTCTAAGATTTTGATTTACAGAAAAACCTGTGCAAGGTGGCCAGCTTTCGGCGGCTGAGATTGTTGCCACCCCAAACACAGGTTGGCCACCAGACATAGCTACAAATTTCTTTAAACATCAAAGTTTAAAATACAAAGTTTATGACACAATTTCACATTATCAATTAAATCTAAGAAAATAAATCACAAATTAATGTCTGTTTTCGGGATTTGACAGCTGACAGGCCAGAGCCCATCTGGCATTTCTGATCAAAACACGATTTTCTGGCCATCTTGTAGATATTGCACACAAGGTGCCGAAATTAAATATCATTGGCCATTGCCATGGAACTCAGATGGCCATATTGTACAGTTTAAAAATCACCCAATATGCTTTGGCAAATATTAAGGTGGCCCACGGCTTGCAGGTTGGCCACCGGTACAGGTTTTCCTGTAGTAACTTTTGAATTGCTTGATAGATTTTTTTTTTTATATAAAAGTCATTAGGAATTAAACTATTAAAGGTTAACTTTGAAATTACATTGACCCTGAAGCTTTCAGTCATTTAAAAATGGCAGACGTTCAAACTTCTGAAGTTCCTCTATAACTATTGAACTGTTTGATAGAATTTGGCTATTCAGAAAGCAATAAAGAAAATACGATGACGAAAATTATTAATATGCCAAAATCGGCGATATATTGTATACAGTAAAATATGCAATAATTAATATTCTGAAGCACCTGAATAAAACTATCTAGTTTTGTACCTAGAAATAGAGCCAACACCGTAGACATGCCTAACCTAAAAGTAGATACAGAATTTCTTGAAACACCCATATTTGCATTCATGGTACAAAAATTTGTGTACCTATACATAAATTTTGAATATAAAGTACAATAAAAATAAAATTTATCACGAAATGATAACATACACTGTGGAACCTTCACGTCTGTACCTCTCTTTAAAAATAATGAATGCAACAGTATTCTTCTTCAAATTTTAATATTTCCGATTACTTATAGTAAGCAAATTTTATTTTCTGATATATTTTCCATTTGAACTGATATAGATTTTACATTTCTGATATATTTCATCACTTCCTATATAGCCGAATGTTGCTAAGTCTTTCTTTATGTAATAACTGCTATCGATACGAAATATGCTTTTAATAATAAAGGCATATTTTGTATCGATAGCAGATAAATTATGGAGAGAGAAATTATGTAATGCCTGAAATTTTAATGCGAAATTAAAAAAAAAAATTAACAATAAAAATAATAATAGGAATCGATTATAAAAACAATGATTTGCGGTTCATTTTTTACTGGATTACTGGTATTTGAGTTTTAACGAAATATTAAATTATGAAACAATTTTCATCTATAAAAACTATTTTATTATTATCTTAAACAAATTATTATGAAAATTTCATATTTTCTAAGGCCATAAAAGTACTTTATAGATAAAGAACTGCATAAAATTTTCATTGTCTATTAATATCACGCCAAAATAATTTACTGTATAGATAAAATATTTAAAAAAATGCATTCTCTTCGTATAATATGCAATAATTTTGGTATACAGAATGCACTATTATTTTTTTTATTATGAAGTTATTTATATACTGTATATAGTTAGCTTATAATAAACAATATATATCGGACTAAGTATATTCAAATCTTCAAAAATTTAAGCTTCTATATAAATATATTTATATATATGTAGAAGCTTCACTTATTAAAATGATCATTAAGTAAATTATATAGTTTTTCAGACCCACTCAGACTTTAAACATGTGATAATTGGTCACATCTGAACAATATATTATGGTAATAAATATAGCTACTCACTAAAAGATGGTGAAGTGGAAATTTCCATTATTGAGATTTATTGATATTATATTCAATCCTTTTTTTATCTGAACGAACTATTTATTTATTTATTCTATTGTGAATAATCGCAAATTGTTTCGCGAGTCATTGAAGAGAAAAAAAATTGATAAACTGGTTATCAGATTTTTATTTGGTCCTTGATCGCTACAGGAATGTATCTACTAGCATTAATCCTCAATAACTTTATTTACAAATAAATTTAAAATATATTTGTTATAAAGCTCAAGTGAGATTTTTTCTTGATGACATTATCATATTAAACTGAATAGAAAATATCAGAAAAATAATCCTTTCTTGCATCGCATGCATTAAGCTTTACCGATATAGAATAAAAATGAAAAAGTTTATCAACTTGTGAATTTAATATCGCAAATTAAAAATTAATTACACGTATAATCAATTGTTATCGGTGCGATAATAACTGCTAACATTACTCATTAAAAGGTTTTAAAATTCCAATAATTAGCGAAAATCATCTTATCGATTATCTAGAAAGATAGATTAGAGGTCAGTGAACAAGAGATTAAGATGACGCATATGAAGTTCATCAAATTTATTCCCTTTGGTTAACAGTTAACTGCCTAATTTGATATTCTTATAAATAAAATTTAATATGTCACGAATAGGATCTAAAAATTACACGAATACCATTTTTTGCAGACTTTTTATAAATATTTCGTGAAAACTGATCCGGTTATTGCTTTTTATGATTTCAAAAGAAACAGTTTACCAAACAAAGTTCAAAAATATAATTCCGTGAATGTATCTGCGTGTATCCAGATAAGATTAAATCTATATAAAGAAAGAAAGAATATATCATCACCCGACTAAAATATAAACAAGGGAATTAACTTGTAGTGTTGAAAGTTAGTCTTTTATCTATTGTTATCAGTTATTCACAGAACACTTTCATATATTAAATAATGTAAAAATAAAACTATGTAAAAATTTTTAATTATAAATCTTTCAATTTGTAGCCTGTTTTCGAAAGGATGGAAACATGTTTGCATGCTTTTCATTTAATTATAAATCTTTCAATTTGTAGCCTGTTTTCGAAAGGATGGAAACATGTTTGCATGTCTGCATGCTTTTCACTAATAACTCATCTGCTAGTTAGTAAATTTGCATGAAATTCTGTAGTAATGTTATATCATTAATCTCAAAGCACCATCATTTAAATCTCTGGCTTCAATCATTAAAAAATAATGAATGTTCAAACTTTTTAAACACTCTCTTAATAGATTTTTTCGAAATTTACGCGTAGATCAAATGATTGAAAACGATCTCGATGATATATCAATTAACTCTTTATCTTCAACCATTTAAAAAGTGACAAACGTTCAAACTTCAGTTTCTCCTCAATAACCTTGGAACCATTTGATTGATTTTTATGAAATTTATCAATTATGATCAGCCCATTAAGATCAACTTTTAAATAACGTTAATTAATCTTGCATATTCATCCGTCTAAAAATTGTGAATGTTCAAAAATATACTTCTCTGTAATAACTGTGGATGAATTTCTATGCCATTTAAAGAGTGTTTAAGGGTTATGCCATATATTTTAATCATTCCAACATAGAGGATATATTCAGAAAATAATTAATTAATTCTTTCTAGAATCGATTATTTAAATTTATTGATAACTTAATCTGGAGATGTTTTTGTATAAAGTTTTATATATATTAAATCACGTATCTATTATTTTTCATGAGATATACATATTTAATTAATTAATATAACTGACAAATTAATTAAAAAAATGCAAAAATTTATTCATAAATATTCGAATAATCATCAGTAGCAATTTTTCCCAACGAAATTTTTCTATTTTTAAAGAAATTTTTGCGTTTTGTGAAGTGTAGCGATGGTGATTTATTTTCGCTTTTCGAATCACGTAAAAACAAACATTATAACTATTATCTGGTTATTTAAACATCAATTTTTAGTATATTAGCACTGATACGATTATTGGCAATAATAATTAGCAACGCGGACATATTTAAATATGCGGAATGGACTATTACCCAAGATCGTTCAGACAAAAAAAGAGAGATTAAATATGCGATTCTGTTTTACAGTTTCCTGAGATGTTTAGATAATTTTATCATCAAAGACTTGTATACAGTCACGATAAGATATAGAGTGTTGAGAAATAATTTGTTTTCTATATAAAAGGACCGGGGAAATGACCATGATCATTCCTCGATTGAAAACTCGATCCTTAACTTACATTAATTATGAAGTACGTTCTATTTGTAGCAATTATTTTCGCTTGTGTTTTAATGGTAAGTATCGATGATACATTTCGAATTACTTCGATGCACGTAAGATATATATTTTAATATAATTTTTTTTGATGAAAGATTCGAGGGCAGAGATGTAATAAGAGCAAGAGCTGCGGTAAAGGAAAGTGTTGCGTTACTTATATACCTGGACGATTTTTTATTCCATTTGGACATTGTCAAAAATTACTGAAAGAAGGTAAAAATATTATTAAAATTGTTATTGCTTAAGGTTTAGATGATTTATTCTTACCAGTATTCTCGCTCGTTAACAACCTTTTAATATTGATGTTTTCTGCTTTAAATCGGGTTACTAACGATAGCTTTTTTTAGGAGATAAATGTATGCCAGATTTTCTCCACAACATGGCTGGAAAAGGAAAATACTTCGTTAAATGTCCCTGCGAAGAAGGTTTAGAATGTGCTTCCGAAACGGAAGACGATTCTCAGGTAGAATAAGAAAACTTGTGAAGTTAATTAATACATTTCATTTTTTTTTTCTGCAGTTTAGGGCACTGACGTTTACTTCCCTGGCAATACTTTACAAACTTATGCAACGTTGCCGGATTTTCTGTTTTAGATTAAAATGTAGGAAATTTTTATTTATAATAATCAAATCATTTTATAAACCATTTGATAAAGTTTATTATTAAAAAATTAAATACATTGTTTATAAAACGATTTGATTATTTTAAATAAAAATTCCCTACATTTTAATCTAAAACAGAAAATCTGGCAACATTGAACAAGTTCTTCAAGTACTGCTGACGTAAATAAATGTCGGGGCCTTAAATTGCAGGATTACCTTTTTTTTAATTGTATTGCTTTAAATATTTCTAGTCTCGCGAACTGAGATGCATGAAACCAGATGCAACAACAGAGACCCAAACTGAACAAGAAGAAACTACCGTTGCCACAAATACCACAGAAGAGGAATCGGAAGAAAGAGTGACAGTTAAAGATATCCCACCAACCAAAGAAATTCCAGTTTCTGAAGAAGATTCTGAAGAATAAATGGCATTATCTTATTTTTTTTTCTTTCATCCCAACAATTTAGAGTGCATTTATAAGAATAATTATTACAGACGTATAAGTGAAAATTTTTAAAAGTTTATTTTCAATAAAGAATCAAAATTATATTCTTGTATTCTATAGTTTATTATTATTATGCAAAATCCCGGAACACACTTTTGATTCTAAATAATAGGGATTGTAAGTACTATTGTTATAGATTTTTCTCGATTGATTGAATAATCGTGTCAAGTTGTAAAATGTGAAATAGAAAAATAAGACGTTCCATTTACCCACTTTCTCCAAATCGATATTTTATAATGTGCAGTTGGAAGACGATTAAAACTTTAATATTACTCACGAAATTTAACTCATAACACAGTTTTTAATGAACGAAAATTCGGCATTTTCGACAATAATTGAGATATAGAATTATATAAAGCGTATCAGCGTGAAAGAATAATAAACATTTTCCCAATTTTTCGTGTAGTTACGTTTCTTTTTTTCCCAATTTTAGCTTCTATTAATGAAATTCGTATTTTATCTCTGAATTAGCTTTGATGATTAATGTGCTTCGTGTTATCAGTGTAAACATTTTAGGTGTTGTTATTAAAACTACCAAAGAAAAAACAATCTACGGTGCATCAACAAGAGCATTTAATAATATTTTTATCAAAAACAAGCGTATTTATATATTTTTCTCTGACTTATAAAAAATATCATCATCTACATTCGTTTTCCTCAATGGCTCAACTTTTGCCTGAATTTTAAAGTTAGAATTAATTTTAAAAAATCCTGAGATTAAAATACTTTTAAATATTTTTTATTAATACTCATCAGGCACTTTTTATTTTTATTTATAAAATATAATATCAGCCAAAGCTCATTTTAATTACTAGTTAATGAATATAAAATTCTTGCAGTTGTTATAACAAATTAATAAAATTTTCTTTTATTATTTTAATTAATGGCTTCGATGCTAAACGAGCTGATCGATTAAATCTGTTTACATTAAAATTACACTGGATTGTTAAAATTTATAAATGAAAAAATCACAACATTTAACCACTTTTATCTCGAATAATTTTTACACGAATAAATGATACTTTTATATATTTATATATGTATATTTTATATATTATGTACACTTAAAGTTCAGTTAATAATGTGAAGTTTATCAACAAATAACTGAAAATACACCAAAAATAAATTTCGAACTATGGATTAGATTGGGACAATTATGGGGATACAGAAATTATAGAGCGTATATGATACATCGACACATCAGTATCAAGAAATATATAAACATTTTCCAATCTGGAAAAAATATTTCGTTCAGGAAGTGTGAAACTTTCCAAAAGAAATTCGATCTGTGGGTGTGTATTTTCTTTAAATTTCTCACGAAATAAAATTCAATATTTATAATAATATCTTGATTTTCTTTCGATGCTTCGATCGGTGTAAAAATGTTGTCTTAAAAGTTCAAAATTCTGTTTTGTATAGACTACATATGGAAGATATCACTTGGCTTGTTAAATGCTTTGAGCACATTCAACGAAGTTTTTTTGGGGAGAGTGGTGCTTGTTAACGCACGTTACCATTTGGAATCGAGACTGTCGTCGTTCAAGTGAGGATACCTCCTGAACAGTTGCTCGTTGATGGGATACAAAGTCTTGCAGTTACCCGGAGTTTCTGGTATGCCACTAGAATTCGAATAAAATTTACATCATCATTTAATCTGATATACAGTTCGAGTTATAAATCGCAGACTTACATTGTTCGTCGATGAGTATCTTTTGGGAAATATGCTCTGAGATGTTTTATATTCTTGGCCAAATCACGTTTGTGAATGGAATACGGTTCTGGAAATTGGGTGGGAACATGACGCATGACTACCTTTCGATTGTTGATGGCCAAGCGATGAATGGGATCTCGAGTCTGAGAGTTTCTTTTTCTCTTCAGGTAAAGGAATGCAAAAACGCTGAAAACGTGTTCGATTATTTCCACCACCGTAATGGCCGATACTCCGATGTAAAGACCTAAACATCCTCCTAAATCTGCGAATAACTGAGGAAGCTAGACATACAAAAAAAAAAACATATCAAGTAAATAATAAGTTCAATAGATTAAAGTTTTTTATATTTATAAATTGCCATTACCGTATATCCCGGAATATCTTTTACAGAAAGATAATTCATCTCTTGAATATAGACGTGGACCCTCAAGAAGTTTTTTCTGGAGGAAAAAATTAATTTATCTCTTAAATTTTTTGCATTAATTAATGTGAAAACCGAATATTGAACATCAGTTCCCATGTTCGTAACTAGATCTCCGAATCAATGAGATCGAAAGACGATTTCATTGATTTTTTTTATGATGTAATATTAGTAATCTCTAACTCCATTTTTTAAAAATTTGTGAAGTTAATATAATTAAAAATTAAGATAAAAATTGGTAAGAAAAATTTTAATTGACTCACCTAAAATATTTTCTATTGATCTGAATCTCTTCTTTAGCTTCCGTGCCATTTGAATCGGAGGAAGAGGATAAAGACTGTCCCAATCTCTTATTGAGATTGGGCCAACGTTTTAAGGCATATTGTTGCTGCTGAACATTCGGCCATTCCGACTGAGATACTGTTAAATCATAACGAATATCACTGCAAAAATTAAAATAATCTATCATGACCATGCGGTTTATGTAAAGCAAAATAATAATAATTTTTTTTATATTAAAAATAAAGTCGCCAAACTATTAAAGACCAAATATAACCCGCAATAAAAGTGGTTAATTCAAGGGAAAGTTGTAATAAAATTGTTTACTCTCTGCTTTCTAGCATCCACAACGTACAGATCAGTTATCCGGTCATTCCCTTATTGGCGATAGTACAATGCTCCCATTCACTTCTTTGTTTGTTCGCCAAATGGATGTCATATAAAACTCGTCGAACATTATTACATTCATCTTTGGAACACACGGTAATCTCCATCCGAGGAATTAAAGTCGGAAAAAAAATAAAATTTCCACTTACGTACAAGCAGGTTTGCAGAGTTTTTGACATTCGTGAGTGCTGGAAGCTCTAGTGAAAGATCGATAAAATCCACTTCGACATCGAGCTACATAAAAAAAAAAAAAAATGATATTATATTTAAAAAGTTTATAAAATATATAATTAGTAAACTGTAAAAGTTACAATAAACAAATTTAATCCAAATTAATTTAACAGAATAATAAATAGTTAATAATTTTATTACTGAATATGAAATTTCGGATTAAATTATATTAGTGACTTTATAAGATTTAACAATCATAAAAATCTATTAATATAGAATGAAAACCATTCATGAATAGAGTTTTGACAAAACAAATAGAGCTAATTTAAAAATACAATATTTGTATAGTTATTTTTATATAAATTAAAAAGATGCTTTTTTAACTTTCTGTTATCATCTTGTAATGGGATAACAAAATCTTCAAAATTAGAAGGAACAGAGATTGATTAGTAAGGAGCCATCTTATAAAGCTCGAATGTTTGATTCGTGAGCTATTTTGTGGACGGACACAATGATTAAATGGCTAATAATGAATTAATTTTAATTTTAGACACCCTATTAATCTCTGCAAAAATAATGCTAGATATATTTTAGATCATTCTTCTCTGATTATATTCATCTACAAACAGGCCAAGCTGTTTATTTTACATTTGGAAAGTAATTTTTACAAACGTACAGATTGTTAGACTCAGTATTTTTTTATTGTTATTTTTATTTACAGTAAATATAATAGTATGGATTTAATAAGCTAGAGAAAAGTTTCGATTAACGCGTATCAACTTATATAACAAATTTAACGAAAGTTCTTCGTCTAGTTACTTGGAAACTTGTTAATTGTGCGTAACAGAACGTTGTTCGTTTATTTGTATTGTTTTCTTTTATACGGATTCGGAAAAAAATCGATATTTGTTCTTCATGATGACCTATATAAGCACACGCTATTTGGTGATTGACGCTAAGGTTAATAAAAAAAAAAGGCGAAAATGACGTCAACAACTTTTTATTATTTAGCTAATCAGAAATTTTAAAGCTTTTATTTGTATCTTAATAATAATATTTAAGGAAATTAAAGGGTGTAAACTATCATAAACGAAGTTGGATAAATGGTATCAGAGGCCGTAAAACTGTTTTGAGTAACTAAGTTATCAATTTAGCCTGATTCTAGGTTGGTTGGAATCAAAATGTTTCAGGATAATTCTATTCTGTTAACAAATATCAGATTTTGGCAGTATTATTATACCATTTTCGTCGCTATTTTTATGATTTATATCTTAATTAGACTCATCTGGATCACTTTATGATTAATCTTTCTATAACGCGATTTCAAAAATCATTATAATAAATATATAGACATTATTTTAATCTTTATTTTTCACATATATTTGTTCCTTCAGTATCTTTCTTTGCAAATACTGGATTTCAATAGAATGTATAGTTTAAACTCAACATTTAATTTTTTTATTCATATACTGTTTGGCTGTTATAGCATTTATTTTATTCCAGAAGAAAGTTCTTAATAGAAAATGATTTTTTTCCTTTTTCGAGTCGTAAATACCATCCAAAATAAAAATTACGATTTGTATATGTGTTATATTTAAAAAATTAAAAACAATATTCATTGTTATCGTTAGTAGAATGTTTAATACAGTATAAAGAACTGATACCGATAAAAAACTTTTTACTTAGTCGTCAATTTTGAAATATTACAGTTTGAGATGTAAAAAAGTAGACAGAGCTTCTGTACTTCTTTAATATTGTTGGGAATATGGAAGAGAGAGAGAGAAGGAGACGATCACGTGATCATCACCATAACTACAGCGAAGATGAACGGAAGTTGTGCAATGTTCTGACTAAATGGGCTTGCACATAAATAATGGGGGCAGTTTTCTTTCCTGTTTTTCCCCTTTACTTTCCTTTATGTAAGTTCGGTTTTTCAGTGGTGCAATTGTTAATATTGTCTATAATAAATTACAAACGTTTCTAAACATTTATCAAATTAACGCATTGTTTTAATTGTTTTATGCGAAGGATAACAACTTACCTTGAGTTCCGTTACAAGGATCGCAGGATCTGTTTCCTTCCAGAGCCAGTTCTTCCAGACAACCGCACTGATTTAATAAATGAGCTTCACGACATAAAGTCTGGCAGTACTGTTAACATATATAACATATTAATACACAAATACTAATAAAAATAACTACTTTCTAAAACATTACCTCGTACGTATAGACTTGATGATGTAATAAAAACTCTTGTCCAGTCATTTTTAAATATTTAGCCAATAGTGTCTTTCGAAAGTCGTCGCTGCATCCTCTGTAAGGTTCTGGGAGTCTTTCTATCTTTCTCTAAACAGATTAAAAATCGATATTACTTACATTTTTATTATCTTTACCGATATCGAAAAGGTTGGTTTACCATTCTGACACTGACGTAGGTCTTTGTACCCGGTTGCAGTATGACACCTCCTCTCTGCAATGTCGGAAATGTACCTTGGGGATGCACAAGAAGTCTAGCTCCATATTCCGGAGATATGAGATCCAAATATTCTTCTCTTTCGATATTTAGCGTGAGTCGCAAACCTATTAATGAACAAATCGTTTAATAAAAGCATTATGCAAATGTGTAATGACATAAACACATTTTTCTTTCCATTTTTTACTTCTGCCATTGTATTGTACGAAATGTGTATTTTGAAACGTGGAAACGTAGTGTAGATCTATCGACGAGTGCAATAGTTGATTTACATAGTAATAATGGTTTTAGATTGCCGGAAATACATAAATTTAGAGAATATGTATTTGTGCCACGTGGCATCTTCCATCATCGATCCGTACTGACAAGAGAAACGAAAGTTGATTGTTAATGTTTGTTGACAGTTGAAAGATAATATACTAATGACAATTCAAGGTAAAATAAAGCAAGGAAAGATTATAATCAATCCGAAAAATATGATATTCTGAATCTTTTTTAATAGTTTTCATCCGAGAGAAATGCGCGGATTTAACTTTAAACGTGCATTAAAACTTCCATTTATATGAATTTTATTCTCTATACAGTATTTGTATTGATAGAATATATTCATTTTTCCGTCGAGAACGTAAAAAAAAATCCATTGAAACTATTATCGATTTATTTAAGAAGAGAAAATAGATAAACTTAGCCAATAGTAATGTTTGTTATCTCTAGAAGTTTGTTTCTAAATCGAAAGGTTAAAAGGGGGACGAAACTGCATTATATTTATTGCTTTCTTTAGATATTAAATATAAAAATTATCAAATTTTATTATCGTATGCCAGAGATATAAAGACGATGATCCCTTTCCGTTTGAATCTACGTTATTAAATAAATATCATATGATTAACATAAGTTGAACCACCTAAAGGGGTTATTATCCCATAATTATCGCAACTTTTTTCAAAAATTTAATAATCCGTTCAATTAAACTTTTACGTATGTTAAGTGAGTGCAGTGATTAATAAAATATTTTGCATTTTATTAACTATTATTTAACCATTTAACAGTTTATCGCATTAAGTCAGAAATAAACAAAAACACGACTTTATAGCTGTATATACACGTCGCCATTCAACCTTAGACATTTTAAGTAATACAGATTTGTATAGAAATCAATTTTCCATCCCACGATTAAACTAAATTGAGCGAAAATTATTTGAGGCCATTAAGGCAAGCTCGCATGATTACAGCTAAAATCTCATTAACTCTTTCCTGTTCCATAAACATGTTAAATAAAAAATTGTATTTTATTAATAAACATAAGCTTTTTCGAGTTAGAGCGATTACAAAATTTCTATCACACACACACACAAGACATCCAGACACGCAGACACCATTTTTGGACTAAACGTCTTCACGTGTGCATTTATGATAAATTATGTAAACAAATTTTTTTTCTGGTGAAAATTAGACTTGGATTTAAATATTGTATAATACTGTATATACAGAAAGAATACCATGTTACTAATATTAATATTTAGTTCTTAAAAACGTGATTTAGACTCAAAATTTATGTAAACAAATTTTTTTTCTGGTGAAAATTAGACTTGGATTTAAATATTGTATAATGCTGTATATACAGAAAGAATACCATGTTACTAACATTAATATTTAGTTCTTAAAAACGTGATTTAGACTCAAATTATAAATAATAAAAGAGCATAATAAAATAAAATAGAACAGGTCAGAGTTAACCTCTTCACAAGTGCATCACTGCAATGGGTAAGCTTACGTTTTAAAAGAAAACAGAAGACTGCGATTTTATACTTAGATGGTCTGGTGACCATCTCGGTATAAACAGAGGGCATACGTATGTTTCCTAAAGACTTTTGTAATTACTGTAATATTATAGATAGTAACATCAACATCTAAAAAGTGTACATTCATATCAGATTGTTGTTCTAAAGATATATGTAATCCTAAGGTTTCATCGTTAAAGTGTTGCAATAGGGTGCTGGCTAACGTAACCAACAGGTTCTAATAAGAAGTGAAAGTATATAATGCATATCCAAGGATGCTTTATCCACTAGAACATTAGAAGGTCAATAGTTATTCATGTCAAATATTTCAGCATACTCAAAATATATGCAATCTGATGTGATGTATTCTGATTTTCTTGTCATCAAAGCGTTCTATTTGAAATTTCAGAAAATGACTAACTTCATCACAGATAGTAATTTCGAATTTATTTTATAGTTGATATAATAATTTACTGATGTCTTCTTTCCTATTTGCAAGATTTAATCAATCATCAACATAAATAGTGATAACAGTCAATATTCCATTATCCCTTTTAATAAACACACAAAGATCATAAGTACTACATGTAACGTTGATAGAGGTTAAAAATCTGGTCAGTCTTTGATTCTAACATTTTGATCCCTGTTGAAGCCCGTACAAGCTTTTAATTAATTTACAAATGCGTCCAGATCCATCATTGTAACCTTTTGGCTACAATGATGGATCTGGATGCATTTTTTAAAATTAAATTAGCTGATTTTCATCCTCTCTGCAACAACAAGCCAAAATAATAATCGCACAGTGTTATTTCGGACAATGGGACTAAATGTTTCATTGTAATCCATACCAAACTTCTGTTCAAACCCTCTGATAACTAAGCAAGCTTTAAAATAATCAACTTCTCTATTAGATTTAGTTTCTACACAATGAACCCATTTTATTGATAGTGGCTTCATATTTCCATCAGGTTCTACAAGTTCCCAAGTATTGTTTTTCTGGTGAAAATCCATTTTATCATCCATTGCTCTGATCCAGTTTTCCTTTTCAGGTACTTGCATTGCTTCATCATAAGAATTTGGTTTAATGTAGATATGCATATTGTTTTGGCTTTTGAAGTTTGTCTCTGTCTTTTAACTGATAGCCATTATTCATAGATAATACCTGTTGATTATGTTGTTGTTCTACCAGATTAGCTTGTACATGTTCTTTTTTGCATGCACAATAACTCAGTTTCTTCATGATCCACAACAATGTTTTTTTCCTTCTTTCCCTGACTCAAATCCAGCAAGGCTTTTGGAACAGAAACCTCATGAAATTCAACATCTCGACTGATTTCAACTCTAGCTTCATCTGGTATTCAGACTCTATAGTTTCCAGAGACCTCTTCATATCCAATAAAAATTCCTCGTTTGCTTGTTGTTCCAAATTTTTTATCACCTCTTCTTTGCTTAGGAATTTGAACAAAATATTTGCTCCCAAAGATTCTGAAATGATTTAGGGAGTATTCATGACCATACCAAACTTCATAAGGTCTCTTTCCTTTTTCATGACTTTACTCTGTTCTGTTCAAAACATAAGCAGCACAATTCAATGCCTCACCCCAAAAACGTCTTCACATTCCATGTATCATCATTCTTTACATTCCAATTAAAGTGCAATTTTCTCGGTCAGCTTGTCCAATTTTTTGGTATGTGTAAATTGCAGGTCGTCCTAACTCTATGCCATTTTCGTTCGCAACTGCAATAAAGCTCTCATTGGTGTATTCTGTCCCATTATCTGACATAACAATTTTGACAACATTTCCAGTTTGAGTTTGAACATATTTAAGATAGTCTTTGAAACAGGTTGTAACCTCACCCCTGTGGCGAAGAAAGAAGACTTTCCAATATTGTGTAAAATCATCCTTGAATGTGACAAAAAATCTATACCCACTTAGTGAGAGTTCCTCCATAGGTCCACAAACATCAGTTACAATCAGTTCACCTGGTTTAGTTGCCCTTGACATTTCTTGAAAATATGCACATTTAAATTTTTCAAAGGCACAACTATCACAATGTTCTGATTTGTAAAAGGCTACAGTTTCAATGCCTTTTGATCTCAATAATTCTTTTACATGAAACTTGTTCTGGTGTCCCATTCTTTCATGTCATACCTGAAGTGAATTCTCTTTATGACTCTTGGCTAAGAGACTAGACTGTTCTCAATTATGTCAATGTTCAGAGTATATACATCATCTTTTCTTGGCCTTCAATAATGAATGAATTGTTTTTCTCAAATAGCCACTTATTACCCAAAATTATTTATTTAAACTCTTTTTCTGTCACTGATTGAACAGAAAATAAGTTAACCTTCATTTCAGGGACATAATATTTTTAAGATGGTGATCTGCTCCATTTACATGTGATCTTATTCTAATTTGTCGAATATCTTTGACTGCAACCCTGTGGTCATCACCTAATTCAAAAGTGACCATTTCCTTTAAATCCTCATACATGATAAAATATTCAATTTGCCATCAAACATGTTCTGTACATCCTGAATCAATTATCCATTTTGTTGCATCAGATACATTTGAAAAACATGTACTCATCATTGCCTAATCCCGTGTGTTTCTTTGTGAGTCTGTCTCAATAATTTTCATTTTACTTTATCTTAGGACAATTATATCGTAAATGTGGTCCTCCATAAATCCAACATTTTTATACATTTTAACTACAGCAACTTTTCTTTACTAAATTTAGATTGGTCAGTACTTTTATTTCCAAAATGTTTACCTTTTGTCTGTCATTTTACCATTAAGGCAGATTCAGTAGTTGTCCTTAAATTAGAAATTTCTAGTCTCATTTCTTCAACTATCAATCTGGATATCAACTTATCCAAAGTTTGCTCTGTAATAGGAGTTGAATCCCAAGCACTATGAAAATGGCGAAATTCGGGTGGCAACATATTCAGAATTGTTGTCATTAACTTTGTATCCGAAATCAGTTCATTCAATTCTTTTAACCACCTAGCAGATAATTCTAATTTACTTACATGCATTGCAATATCATCACTATATATAGTAATGATATTGCAATGCATGTAAGTAAATTATAATTATCTGCTAGGTATAGTGATATTCATGAAATTGCATCTGGAGTAGATATATCGAGTCCGCCGAATTTTGTTCATAAATATTGAACAATTTTATCCAAATTTCATGTGTTGTATCATAATTTATTATCAGTAACAACAGTTTTTTATTTATTGTTGTAACTAAAATTTCATTTGCTATCTTATTAGCCTTTTTCCATTGATTCAATTCAGCCATCTTGTCAGCATTATTTTTGGGTTTGACAAATATACTATAGATTAATTCTAAGGCATCACGAGCATCTAAAATCATTCGTACTTGAAATTTCCATTGCATCCAGTTGCTAGTATCCACAAGCTTTTCAATTTTCACTCTTATCTCCGTCCATTCTTTCTTCAGTGAACAAACAGTCCGAAAATGACAGACAACAGCCACATTCGCTTCAACAACATCACGTTGACAAAGATGTTAAAAAATTCCATCTACAATGATCTTTGTTTTGTGTCTGGGTCCATAACCTTTTGATTGATAAAATAAATAAGTAACTCAGGTTTTTAGTTTAAATCTTATTTTTTTATTTTTTCAAAGTATATTGAGACGGCTTACAATACATGTGTTCTGCTTACAGCACAGCAACAGCAACTGAACAAAACAATAGCAGAAAAGACGCATGTGCAAAACAAAGTTCAATGTACGTGCACAAGATATCACTAGAGTTCAATTTTGTGCTCAACATAAACAAGGTTGAATTTATAAAAAAATTGTCACTGGTTTCATAGGGAGGATTTTGTTGCAGAACAGTGTGATTGTTAATGATAAATAAAAAATATTGTACTACTATATAGGGAGGATTTTGTTGCAGAACAGTGTGATTGTTAATGATAAATAAAAAATATTGTACTTGTAAAAAAAACAATACAATGACAAATTATGGAGTTGAGATATTGATCTGCAGTTTCAGTGATCATGTTAACATTTCTGTTGCATTTGTTATGGTGAAACTTTCTTGTGCTTTTTTCTTCTTTTCTCTTTTTTAATTTAGTATTTAAATAATGTTTCTGTAGTGATTCAAAATAATGGAAAATTTTCTTCTAAAATTTCTCTAACACTTTATAGAAGCTACACACTTAATAAAATTAAGAGTTAATCCACAATCCATAACCTGGATAAACCAATCCTCGATAATCAGGACTCTACTGTAATTCAAATAATAATAATAAAATAAATATTAATCATTTAATACAGATATTTAATAAATAAATAAATGATAGTTTGAGATCATTTCAGATTTTTTATCAATCATTACATATTAAATACCATAGTTAATAGAAATATGAAGGGATTAAAGATGTTACTTTATTTTAATTATATTAAAACAATACAAATATATGCTATTGATTTTTAATATTTAATTTTTCAAAAAGGAAAGTAATTATGAAGTTTATTTTTTATAAATATAACAATAAATATTTCTATTATTGGTATATTTATAAAAATTTCAATAATTTTCAAAATTATAAGTTAGTTATGATTAGTTTTGTGCAGTCCTGTTGAACTTTTGTTAATTATATAGGACAACAGTATCTATTCCTTCAACAACAGCAACTGAGAATGTTTCAGGAAGAGGCTTTCAGCCTTATAGGTTAATGGAAGAAAGAAAACATATCTCATCACAGTTTTCATTATATGATACTCCATATGCATATTCTTCAAATTTTATATCATCACCTCAAGTTTCTTCACATACATATAGGTAGGTAAATATGATAAATTTGCTAATACTAAAATTTTAAATTTTCATTACTGGTAAATTAATTCTATATTCAGCAGCAAAAAATTTCAAAGCTGCTGATTCTTTAATACATAACTGTAATAAGATATTGCTTTATTCACTTTATTAATTTTTAAGATATAGAAAATTCAATAAGATTATATTTTTGTCATATCATCCTCTGGTTTTAGACTCAAAATTTTTAAATACTGTACTCAGTTTTTCTGAGAAATATGTCGGAGATATTATGAGAAATTTTCCCATTATAACATAGAAATATAAAAGATATAAAACTTCTAATTCAACTTGCATTTAAGCAACTTTTATTTATTTATTTATTAATCCTACAAGTGGGGAGTAAAATATAGGATTCGTGTTACAGATTAAATTTATGCAGATAAATTTACAGTATATCGATTTAAGATTTTTAAAATATTTCGATTAATATGCAGAAAACAGAAGCCACGAATTCGTTTCTAAGACTCGAACATTCATTCATTTCCTTTATAGATTTATAAAATCATTCAGTTTTGCTATATTAATAATTAATCAGTTTGGGAGTTACGGATGTTTATTTGATATGATTTGGAATTATATTTCGTTATATAAACTTTTCAAAACTATTTTTTTTTTTTTTTTATCAATTGATAGTTTAACAATCAGCGATAAATTCTAATCTAGCCTAATTCCTTTAAGATTTAAAAATATATTAAAACCATTTTTTAAACCGTTCAATCTAGTTGTTAGTTATAGAGATAAAGTTTAAGAACCGCTTTATTTTTATTATTATTTTTTTTTGTATGTGTAGCAGGCTTGGTGACAAAATTTTGATTGTCCTTTTCCACTCAAATAGAGTACTAAGGGAACTAACTTAGGCTAGTAGTAGTAGTGGTAGAAAAGGGAGGAGCCTACCCAGCCCAAGCACCGCGAGCACCAATGATCTATTGTGCTGACAAAATTTTGATTGTCCTTTTCCACTCAAATAGAGTACTAAGGGAACTAACTTAGGCCAAACTGTAACGCAATTCCTAATATTTACCCGAATCTAGTTTAGTGTTTATAGTGATTAAGTTAAAATTTAACAACAACTTAGCAACTTACAACTAATTATATATAACATATGATAATCACTCAGAGAAAGAAATAAAAGAACAGAATGTGTTAATAATAACCAACATAACCTAATCTTTCTGATATATCTATCCCCACAAAAAAAGTGTGAGCAGACATATCACTGAGTGTAATGACCAAAAGCGAAAATGAAGTTCTACTTAAAATAATTTCTAAGAAAGATTTTTGATAGGAAACAGTGGTTGCAATAAAGCAGAGAAAGCAGAGTGCCTGGAAATTTTATAGTCATTCATACATTTACACTCAAAGTAATATTCACACCAAGTGGCCAATAGAGAGAGGGTCAAGAGGGGCGGCTGCCCCGGGCCTCACGATTTTAGATGCCTCAATTTATAACTCAATATATTAGAAAAAATATATTTCTATACTGTTCGATTTTCGGTGTTGTCAAAATTTGAAATTCTCTATGAATGTTTTCGCTACACCTATCACTGTATATTTGTCAATTTTGTCTTTTTTTTGAAAGGTCTCGAAAATATTAGTTACCCCGGGCCTCTCATTTTCGCTGAAAGTCCCTGTTCACACGTATCTCTTACACTATTTATCCTATAAATTTTATTTTATTTTTTTTTAATAATTTTAGTGATGAGAAATGTTTCCATTTTTTAAACGCATGGTACAGAAAACCATTTTCTCTGAAAGTCCCTGTTCACACGTATCTCTTACACTATTTATCCTATAAATTTTTATTTTTTTTTTTAAATAATTTTAGTGATGATAAATGTTTCCATTTTTTAAACGCATGGTACAGAAAACTTATTTTATTCTTTTCTAATATATTATATTACTTTAAATATAGGTAAAGATCTTTTAAAATTGTTTAATGGGTACGCAGCGCATGATAATTGCGAAAACAAGATCATTTATTAAAGAAAATGATGTTAAAATGAAACTTTTCTGCCAAATAAAGAATAATCACACTGTATTGATCGTTCTTATATAGGCTAAATGGTCGTTTAACATCGAGCATTACTTCAATGTTTGTTAAGACAGCCAACATTGTTGACACACGATGCAAGGTTAAGCGCATTTCTTTTTATCTTGTCAATGGTAAAGACGTCATTCAGTCACCCGTTACTGCATCTTTAACATATAATCACACTGATTTGCCTCTATTGTACTATCGCATTTTACAATCCAATTATGCTTGAAATCAAGATGACATAATATCGACAATCAGACTATTTTTGAACGTCTATTTTTTTATATTTTATTTGGTTAGATATCGAACTGTCACTTTCTCTTTGATACGGTAACCTTGTTATTCCCGTTTGTGTCAATCCGTTCAATTTATGAATCGGCTGTCAAACTTTCTCTGACTCAATATAAAGAAGATCACATAATTCTTTCAGAAATGGAAAAATCTAGAAGATAATGGATATCATTTTCAAAGTTTGATATGAGATACGATTTCTCTCACTTTCTTTTCGAAAAATCAATAAATGAAATGAACGTGTGATAACTACAGAAATAAGTTTTCATTCTTCGACACTCTTGGGGATAAAAACTTTATAAAGTTATTAAGAAAAAAAGGAAAGAGAAAAAGAAATAATTCGCCTTTGTTTACAGCATTAAAACATCTTTTTTAATGATGATAATTATTGTATAAGTTGATTAAAGAACAATTAAACGTGATAAAGTATTATGTGCTTAATCTGTTAACCTTAAGTAGATAGATACTCACCTAAAGCCGAACCTGTTTTTATAACTTTCCTTAGAGACTCTTGTCTAACGATAATTGTGTGGCAAAGACCATAACGCGGAGAAGGATAACTATCCACGTCTATTATCGAATAACTGTAATTATCAAGAGGGAAAAAAGCCATCAAAACTCGAGAATTCGCGTATTAAAAATCGTTATAACTGAAGAATAAAAAGAAAAACAACAAACATACCTGGTATTAAAGCAATTTCTGGCATTGTAAGTGCATTGGACGACTAAATCCTTGGATTGATGTCCAAATTTGCTTAAGTTCTCTTTGGTAGCGATGACGCTCATCCACATATCGCTGAGATCCATCGTTCTACTACGTTGAAGGAATTCTTCTACCGAACGAAAACATATCCCACCTCCACCGAAATCACCGTGATCGTCGGAGGATGGAGATGTTAAAAATTCTAACAGATCGTCGTTTTGCGTATCGTCTGTAGACGGTGGTGTAGAAGTAGATATTTCCGCTAGATAATCCGCAAAGTAACTTTTCTTCAACGGATTTAGGTTGCAAACTGTGACGTAAGGAAAATCTATCTGATCGGCGTGTATTTCTTCGGTTGTGGTCATTCGTGGATAAGACAGATAAGTCAGAATTAAATATATACTGTGATAAGCGAAACCGGCAACGGCCACCAAAAACACGATAATCCACATGAATCTCCTGAAACGATTTTGAGAACTGGCAATCCTGGGGATGCCATGGGCGGAAGAACGATATGCAAATGCCTGACACAGCCCGCATAATGTGTTGATACTGTGAATATCCGGATCTTTGATATACGGCCTCATAGCGACAAGAAAAGAATGACTTGCGTTGGTTTCGACGTCTATCGAACTTCTGTCACTCGGATGTTTCTAAAGGAGTGTTGACTTCACGACTCGATCCAATCGGCGGTCTTACACCATGATCCACGCATCTGCGTGACAGATCACACAGTTTGACATGTGTAGATTGCAACGTTTACCTATTTCTTTTTAAATAATTTCCGTTTGGTGCCAATAACCGGAAATTGAAATTTGATAAGAATTATTTTTGTTTTGCGAATTTCGTGTATAAATGATTTATTGACAAATTTCTGTTTAAAAAGTGATAAAACAACGATCGAACTTATCCATAAAGTGTTTTAACGTGATAATTTAATAAAAAAAACAATTTTCGAACTTGACATATGGATTTATAGTTATTAATTTGGAACAAATCTGTATCTCTTCTCATATTCTCATTGCTTACTGATTCAAATTTTGGAATATATGAAGAGGTTTCAGTAACAAAATATGTGCCTAATAGTTTAACCATTATTTTGATAATTTACACGATGAATAAGGAACTACATGAACAAATGTACGGAAAGCAAAGTTTATAAATGGAAAGAATTTTCTGTCGAGTTTCATTTATCATAGAAAAATTACCATTATTCTAATTTTAATAATTTACATTTATATCTTAAAATGTAACTTTTCAGTTAAGAAAAAATTAAAGTATTCGTATATATGTTTATATCTATAGATAAATTATTTCAAATTTTTAATCAATAAACAAATATTTTTCGTGGTATATTAAAATAATTTTATGCATATGGTATATATTAAAATAATTTTATGCATATGCAGTAGTTTATTTACAACTTAGCAAATGTATTCATATAAAATAATTGAAAGAAAATACTTTGTAGCTAGCGATATTAAACGATTATTTGTAGAAAGAAAGCAATAGGAAAAAAATACTGACTTTCGACTTGTACAGCTTCCTCTTATGAGACGTGAGTTTACTTTTGTTCGTGTTTCCTATATAAATCTCGTTCTGTTAAGTTTTCTGTTGATGTTTATATTTCTTAAACTATTATATTAAAATGATATAAAATGAAGTAAATACACTACTATTAGAAAAGTTGATAAATCGAGATATTAATCAATATGTTTGATTAAATCAAAAAAAGTTGAAAAAGCATAAAAACTATTGCAACATTTTGATTCTATTGGATATCATATATCTCTTTAAGGTCATTTTGTTCAAAATATCAGATAATTATGTATCTAAACATATTCTTACGAATAATTTTTTTAATTTTCAACCATATTGAGAAAATAAAGATGTGCTTGGATTTCCATATTAAAATTCTATGTGGAAGCTTCATATTACACGTCCAGAATAACTATGTGGATTATTACTATGTTTTAAATTCTACTTTAATAACTATTTAAATTTACTCTAACTTCATATTACACGTCCAGAATAACTATGTGGATTATTACTATGTTTTAAATTCTACTTAGAGTAAATTTAAATAGTTATTAGAGTATTATTTCAAATTGAATTTATTATTAAAACACAAAAATATAATTTAATATTCCATGATTTCACAAAACTTTATACAAATTATAAAAAAAGTTAACAGTTATAAATGATCCAAATAATGAGTTATGTCCTTTTATTATTAAAACACAAAAATATAATTTAATATTCCATGATTTCACAAAACTTTATACTAATTATAAAAAAAAGTTAACAGTTATAAATGATCCAAATAATGAGTTATGACTTTTTATATAATGCATACTAGGGGCAGATTTCTGAAAGGTAAGTTATATTGAATTTAAGATACTTAAAAAATTAAAAATATATTTATTATTCTGAATGGAAGAAAGCATTAAAAATATATATATAAAACCAAAATAACAAATATTTACACTTTATGTAAACATTGTTATACAAATGTGACAATGTAAAACGGCTGAACGGTATTTAAATAATAAAATTCAACAACAAAATCTTTGTTAATACTGTACTTTCAAACGATAAAGTTAATCGTGACAGTTTTTCTTATTGCACTATTAGCAATT
This sequence comes from Olivierus martensii, assembly GCA_000484575.1. Taxonomy (NCBI): domain Eukaryota; kingdom Metazoa; phylum Arthropoda; class Arachnida; order Scorpiones; family Buthidae; genus Olivierus; species Olivierus martensii. Next base: position 16,248 of record AYEL01064773.1, on the reverse strand, counting down.
CATTCTTGCAATGTTTAAATTGAACTTTTTCTCATGGTCATTTTTTTCAATGCTAATGAAATAATGTGAAATGAATTCATTTTTTTAAATTCACTCGTCTTCTGAGGCCTTGAGATGCTAAATCACTTAGTCAATTTTTGCATCAGTCAGGCACACTCTCTGTATAAGTAAAGAGAGTGTTTCGCTTTGTAAATCTTATATAAGCTAACCACTACAAAAATAGAATGCTATTATACCCTCCATATTAACAGGAAGAAGAAGAATAGAATGCTTGCTTCAATTTGGAATCGAATCTACTCGATTGATATTATCTTTTTTTGTTTTCATTTTATTTAATCAACCAAGTAGTTTCTAAATTACAGAAAATTTTTTCCCTCAATACTTGCTTTATTTGTCTTTTCATATATTGTAAAGAATGTCCTTTATTGGCTGAGAAAAATCAAACCATGAATTTGATTTTATTCACCCATTTTTCATTATTTTGATTACATCAAAATAACGAAAAAAGATCTTATGAACCAAAAACGCCATATTTAAGAAAAGCCAAAAAAAAAACCATATCTTATGAGCCAAAAACGCCATATTAAGAAAAATATGCACATTTTACAATAGTGCTTTTTCAAAGATTGTAAAGGAGGCGTGTTTTCAGTAATTAATTAAGAATAATTAGCAATGTAGTATAGTTTAACATTTTATTATATTTTCCATTTTGGATTATGATATCAATTTTTTGAATTTACTATATCTCATTAATTAAACACGTTCCCTTTACGATCTTTAAAAAAGCACACTATAAAATGTTCATATTTCTCTTAAATACAATGTTTTTGGGTCTATGTTTATAAGAACTTTTTTCATAATTTTGATATAACAAATTCATGAGTTGTTGTTGTTCCAACCATTACAGGATAGCCTGTATATTAAACATTTTTATAGTAAATTTTACTTACTTTTATATGAAAACGATCATTCCGAGAAAAGCCTTCTTATGACAATATTTCTAACAACATACGCCATTAAAAATGTTCTTAGTTTGGATTATGTCAAAATTTTCAAATGACTTATTAAGCCAGTGGTTTCCAAACTTTTTGTGTCTGCGCCCCCTTTCTTCATAAAAAAAATTGATATCAAAATGTTCTTAGTTTGGATTATGTCAAAATTTTCAAATGACTTATTAAGCCAGTGGTTACGAAACTTTTTGTGTCTGCGCCCCCTTTCTTCATAAAAAAAATTTGATACGCCCCTCATTTTCATAACAGTCTAAATTTTATAAATACTTTCCATTTACAATTTAATACTACAAAAAAATATACAATATCTTGAATAAACGAAGTTCTTATACATAAAAAATATATATTTATTATGGCGTAATTATTTTTAATACAATTAAACAAATCTAACGAAAAAAAAACGAAAAATAGAATACATGTTTAATACAACATAATATGCCATAGAGGGGCTTTTTAGCACAACAATGCCATAGATGGGCTTTTTTTTTAGCAGAAATTCTCTCAAATCGGAATGTTATTGAAGATATCGCTATTCGCAATTCTTTTTCAATCACTAAACGAGATCGATATTTTTGACTTTAATTAATCAAAACAACTACTGCTGAAAGTTTCTGGGTACATGGCTATATGTATTTATAACCTTTTTCTGATTCAGTTTCTTTTTCAACACCAATTTGAATTTATTTTTTGCTTGCTTGTATTAAAAATGTAGCTTTTGTTAATTCTTGCTCGCCCCCTTGCGATAGACTCGCGCCCCACAGCAGGGCCGGCCCTAGCGTTTTTACCGCCGTAAGCAAACCCAAAAAATGCCGCCCCTATGGGTTGAGTTTTTATTTTTCCGCTGTAGTTCAGGTGGTTTTGCCGCTCTTAAATTTTGCCGTCGTAGGCAGTCGCCTATCTTACCTACCGCCTAGGGCCGGCCCTGCCCACAGTTTGGAAAACACTGACTTAAGTAATATAAAATAGGATCATATATTAAAGTTGATCAAAATTTATTAAACATATGACTTGTAGAGGTTTATAACGAAGAAAGAATAACAGTACAATTACTTTTTGGCCAATTTTTATTTTTACAAACTATTTTAATTTTATCATTAATTGGATTTGAAGTTCAAGTCTTGCATTCTATGTTAATTTGAATATTTCTCTAGATTCTAGAATAACATTTTCAAATTAATGATATTTAATCTAAAACGAAAGTAACGTTATAGAATTGAATTTCAATCTTTAATGATTCTTGTAATAAGAACTATTATAGTTAATGACTATATTCTTGGGTCAGCTTTGCATTATTAGAAGGTTCAGCCTTGAAGTCTCTTACTAAATCTCCTGATAATGTAAATAATTTAAAATTAATGAAAAATACGTATAATTAATAAGATTTCTAAAATATTAAATAAATTTATAATAAAATATTTATTAATTCATAAGTATTTTGTAAAATAATCTCTAAATCCTTTTTGATTATTCTATATCAACCATTTATCATTATTTTTGGTGTGAACTTTAATTCAATATAGAAGTATTAATGATGAATTTTTACATCAGTCGGATGAGCGCGGTGATGATGTGATTCCAACCTGAAGAATACGGGTTTAATTCCGGGATCACAACCTCCAGTTTTTTAGGAGAGGTCTAGGCCCAGTCATTGAGGCCTATCTTGATAGTTGACCTCACTAGGGATATGGACAACACGTGGTTGGCATGGAAATGCCCCACAGCTTAGTAGCGTACTAGATCCCCAAGTCTATAGACCGGATGGCAGTATGATAAAGCTGCGGCTTACCACCGTGGAGGATCCGGGTTCAAATCCGAGTCCCACATTTCCAATTTTTCAGGAAGGGTCCGGGCCCGGCCGTTGAACACCATCCTTCAGCAATCCGGTTGACCCCATCATGGGTGTTGGCCAGTCTTTGATGGGGGTCTATAAGTGGCCGCCACCAGATGCAGTATATTTCTTGTGAGATATGGCGGCTTAACCTACCTAACCTAAGTCTACAGATATAAGATCTAGACTTGGTCCCAGAACTTTCGCAATAAGATATTCATACAATAACGTTTTATGCTCCTCAATATAAGCCACGATTTCTAGATCTTAGCGGCTGTCTTTAAGATAATTTAGGTTCGATAGTTTATCAATACAAAACATCCATTATCATCAGAAAATATAAATTACAGGGAATTTAAATTAATTTTTATAGCATATACTGTATATAAAGAAGTAAAAAATCACTTCTATTTAATTATTTGATTAATTTAGTTATATCACTGAATTTCACGCAGGATATTATTACATATATAGTAGCAGATACTTCAGTACTTGCCACGAGTTGTCCCAAATTCGTGATGGAATCACTTGGAAATTTAAAGAATGGGATTTAACAAAACAGGCCTGGATCCTCCTGATATATCTCGAGATGTGGGAACCAGATCCTCCAAGTAGAATCTTGAATGTTTTTATGATTCCGAAAAAAATTTTAGTTAAGCTGCTATAACATGTATAACAGCAGTGTTCAACCCGTCGATCGCGGAGCGATGTTTGGTCGATCTCTTGTTTATTCTTCCTTACAAATTTAATTGAAACTTGAAAACATAATTTGTTCATCATTATCCTCACTAGGGATATGGACAACACGTGGTTGGCATGGAAATGCCCCACAGCTTAGTAGCCTACTAGATCCCCAAGTCTATAGACCGGATGGCAGTATGATAAAGCTGTGGCTTACCACTGTGGAGGATCCGGGTTCAAATCCGAGTCCCACATCTCCAATTTTTCAGGAAGGGTCCGGGCCCGGCCGTTGAACACCATCCTCCAGCAATCCGGTTGACCCCATCATGGGTGTTGGCCAGTCTTTGATGGGGGTCTATAAGTGGCCGCCACCAGATGCAGTATATTTCTTGTGAGATATGGCGGCTTAACCTACCTAACCTAAGTCTACAGATATAAGATCTAGACTTGGTCCCAGAACTTTCGCAATAAGGTATTCATACAATAACGTTTTATGCTCCTCAATATAAACCACGATTTCTAGATCTTAGCGGCTATCTTTAAGATAATTTAGGTTTGATAGTTTATCAATACAAAACATTCTCATGTTTCTACCAGAAAGAAGGCAACATGTATTGGACCAAAATGGTCAATATATAATTACGGTAAATAAAATATTTATATACTATAAAAAAAATTGTCGTACATTTTCATGGAAAACAACGAAATTACTTTCCAAACAACCCAATATTATATAATATACACCAAAATTTCTTTTGTTCGACCTAAGGTCATCTAAATATGATTTCCAGATGTTTATAAGCGAATAAACTTCTGTGTATGACCAATTTACAGCTTTTTTATTGATTATTTTCTGTGGTTTTCATGCTTATTTATGTATTGAAAAACTATAATCTTTGAAAATGGCGTAATCAACAATTCATTGTGATGTTACTACCTAGGTGAAAAGACTTGACTTCGTTCTGGCAACGGTGTTTAAGTTAACACCGTTCTGGCTAGTTGATAAGGTTTGGTAATTCTAATCCGTTCAAAAGCAAAACTTGATTGGGATTAGCTTTGCGAGTGTAAATGCAGTATAAGGGGTAGTAAGTGCGTAATCATTGAAAAAAATAATAACAATACCTTAATCACACATTCTAGGTATTTCATTTTTTTCAAATCTTCTGTTGTGATAGTTCTATTTCTGTTTTCTCCAAAAATATCAGTCAATTCCCGAAATACTTTCTCTTGTATATCCTGATGTCTACCAAGAAAATATAGAGTATAACTAATGGTCAATGTAGTTGTCTCTTTGCCCTAATTGAAAAAAAAAAACACAATGACTTGGAGATCTAAATAATCTAATCATATAAATTGATTATACTGAATCTCTTACCGCAAATATAAAATTATCCATTTCTTGTCTAATGTCTCTTTCTGTGAAACTGCTGTCCTTTAAATGATGATCAAGTAGCAAATCTAAAAAGGCTTTCCTTTTCTTCTCGCCCAATTCTTCCTTATTTTCTTTGCAATTATTTTCATCTTTTCTGTTTTGTAAATCTGTTAATAGCTTTTCTTTTCTCTCTCCGATTATCTTAAAATATATTATTTGTAAATTTATAAATTATAATAATTTTACTTCTCTGCTATTATAGCCTAGATTTTAAAACTTACCTTTTTGTCGAATTGATGAATTGTCTCAATATTTTTTTCCATGTTTCTTTTAAAGGAGCTAAAATAAAATATCGGAGGAAACCAATACCACGGTTTCATGAACCACTGGATTACAAAAGATCGAATTCTGTGATACGATTAAAATATATACTTTAGAAAATATTTTATACACAAATTTCATATAAAGTTACAGTATTGTTATAGAAATTTTACCATATAAGATACTTTTACTTTAGAATAGTCTGTGCTACATTAATAGTATAAAATTTTGCAATCATGATAGAAACTATGAACTTTCTAGTCTACTTGTTATTCAGGAATTTCATAGGGAGAGAATCCTTAAAAAGAAAAATCCTAAAAGTATTAAAGGGAAATTCAACATTCCTATAAATAAATTTTTAAGGATTCTCTTTAATTCCTCATCATCATTATAGTATTAACTTTCAAGTAGGTCTTCAATCAAAGGAATCTGAAGTGGCTAACTCTAGTGTATAGTATAACTAAGGCAATATTGTACACTCGAAAGTGCATCCTAATGAAATAATCCATAAGAAGCATTACATGATATCAATTAAATACATATCTTTTCATATCCTAAGTGGTTTGTCATAATTTCGACACTTGTCTTATTGTATCTCAATTTTTAACAATAATTTTTACTGCTATTTGACAGTAATTTCGGATAGTTTAATTGATTTAATTTATTCAAATCAGCTCCCTGGACTTATCTCTCATATCTGTGTTTTTTTTTTATTTTGGATACATAACTCTGACTATTACTAATATTAATTATTTCACTTCTGCTATATGCCAGTTTCAGTTTTTTTCATGAAATTTTAAAGCAATTTGTTCATTATCCAAATATATAGGAAATTAATGACGACCATCTATACCAGTGTAATTTGTTGCAAAAGCTATTTTATGACAATATTACAATTCAATCGACAGCATTACTTTTTCAAGCTACCATTATATTATAAGCCATCATTATTACCATTATTCACCTCCGAAAAGTAATGTAGTTTTTAGAATTAAGTTTTGAAAGAAATAACTTTATAACTTGTAAAAGTTAAATCACTTGCTAATTCAATCAAATATATGTTCTCCAATTGAATCAATAAATTCTTGCTACGTTGTGGAAGCTTTAAAAATTCATGTTTAGACCAGCGGAGACATGTTTAAATAAGTACAGTATAAAAAAAGAACATTACTTTTGGGATAACCTGATATATATCACAGTAGAATGCATTCTGCTTTTTTTTGCTAGTGTTATATATGTTACAATATAAAATTTAAGTTTACAAACGTTCTTAACTGCTTTAAAATTAAGTTGTAAGATATGCTGCACAGACAAATGACATTAATACTTAAATAAAATAGAATAATGAAATCAGTTTCCAAGTAAATAAATGTTTGATGTCGATCACTTACTCGTTAACTGCTTTTATGTATGCATTACTCTTCTGTGTTTGAGCATTCAGTCTCACTTTCATAACTGTTTCTATTGTGGAAAGTGCTAAATCAATCTTTTCAAATTTATGCTATAAAATACGAAATATACAGTACTTACCATTGATGATGTCAAATGAACAGGGTCCTATTATTTCAATCATATCGAATATTTTGTTTTTCGTCTTCTTCTTTAATTTCTCGATCAAAACATTCGAATGTTCATTAAATATATCTTGAAAGTCTTCGAGTATTCGAAAGTGGAAGGTGGGAGTTAATAGCTTCCTTCGCTTTCTCCATTTTTCACCAGAACTATAAAAAATATACAATGAAGATGTCATTATTGTTTGGACCATCAAATTTCTATTCAATATTTATCTCAAAATTTAGAATTAAAAAAATTCCTATTTTGATAATGCTAATGTTTTTAAAGGAAGTTGGTTTTAATTTATAATCGGTTGATTATGTTTCTCAATCGCATAAAGAATATATTTGATAGCAGCCATAATAGATCCAACCAGATGCTAGCGATAGGGATAATGTCATCAACTGAAAGATTGAAGATGAGATTTAACAGTCTGTTAGAGGCTATCTAAAAAATCTAGGGACTTGGGATCGGAATTTGACCTGGATCCTTCAAATGACATAACGACTATTTTATCAGGTGCCTACTGAACAATCCTATGATTAGAATTAAATTCGAACAAATTTTTTTGCTCTCCACACTTTCGGCAATTAAGAGAAAAATCAAAAAATTAAGCAGTTAAGTTGATGATGCCTCTTAAAATGGATAACGAATTATAATCGAGAAAAATATGTTAATTATTTTAGTTATTCTAAATATTTAGCGAAAACATTTCGTAAACTGATGAAAAAGTTAATGAAAAAATTCCAAAATGAGCGGAATGGTTGAAATAAATACGAAAATTTTTGAGATTGAAGAGGACTTTTTTGTCGACAAATGACGCCACTTATAGAGTACCGCATTCCTTTGCGCCACTAGATTCCGCCAAATCGGCCATTTTATATCCTGTTAAATAGCGAGTTATCATTGCATTCATAGGCTTTCTGGTTATTTTTTAAGAACATGCCTTGTTATAGTACTATAAATTGTTCTAATCGAACAGAAAAGGGTCAGATTCTTTCCTTTGCCACAAGGAAAAAGAAATTAGAGATAAAAAGAAGTGATTACAAAATATTAAAAGGAAAACTTTTCCAAATACGATCTTCGTTTGCCAGGTAAGCAACCCTGCTGTATTTATAAATTAGAAAAGAAATATAGTAATAGAGAATTATTATTATATAGTTTACTTTATGGAAAGTAAACTACTACAGTATATATAGTAATATACATATAGTTTACTATCCATAGTTACTCCCCGATTATCGATCGCCAGGAGGATATAAAATGGCGACTGAATGCGATACTCTATCTTAGGGCTGGTTCCCACTAGAACTATGTTCGTTTGCGTCTCTCCGTCATTCGTAATCGACTCCATCGAAAGTGTTCACACTACTAACTGTCCATCGACCTGTCTAGCCAATGAGCTAAAGCAATAAAAATTCGAGAGCGAGCCAATCACAAATAAGTTTATAAGGTGGTGGTTTATACAAATAAAATGGATGACCATGTTGCTTGGGATTATAAATTATGTTCAGCGTTGGTAGCATTGCAAAGGCTCAAGGAACGGAAATAGTCTCTTTAATGCGTATGACTGTCGAACTTATTATTAAAACTGGCAGTTTATTGTATTTTAGATCAAAAAGGGAAAGACGATCAACTGCAGAGCAGTGGTCGAAAATATCGCAAAAAGAAATCGTTTGTGAAATTCAAAAAGTAATTAGAAATTTACTATATGAATTAATTGCTGCAGCTGTTTCTATATTGATATTTTGTTTTATCCAATAAGCAAAGATTTTCTTGCACTGCCGAAATAATTCCTTTAATGTCCTCCATGTTGGGATATTCTTCCTCGAATGTGATTGGTTGACGAATTCTATGACGACGGATAGAATAGACTTCTAGTCTATTCAATTCGAATCTGTCCGTCGGCGCCGAGTTTGCGCAGTTCAGTAGAGACTTTACTGTGCAGACTCTAGGACGGAGACGGACTATAGTGGGAACCAACCTTAAGGACTCTAATTTGCATAAATAATAAATAAATTGGAAACAATCTTGCCACAGTTTTTTTCATTCCTGTAGTCTGTCTATAGGAATGAAAAATCTGTGGCAGGATGTTTTTCCATTTCGCAGAGGTGCCCACACCTTCACAAAACAGAGGTTCCCAAACTACGATCCAGGGGCCTTATCCGGCATGTTAACATTTCTTCTATATGAAAGAAGTTTACATATATAAAACACAGGAAGAAATTAAATAACAATTAGGAAATACCAAAAATTATTATAGCATAAATATTTTCAATATTTATTTTCTAAATTTAATAAATAATGCCATTCAAATGTCAGAAGTCTTCGAAAAATATTTCGTTCTTTAAAATTCAGGGATCGCGAAAAGCCATCATTTGTATATTAATCTCAGTTGCTAGGCTGGCGAATCACTTAGCACGTTAGCAAAGAAAATTTTTTGTTTTTATAATTTCAATGAAATTATCCTACGTCACAACATGGTTTCCAAAATACTAAAATTATTTTAAAATTGAAATAAAATGAATGTTTTTTTCTTCAATTTTCTAACGTGCATGTTAAAATGGGGTCCGGAAAAATCGCCCCCTGCATTTCGCCCCCAGGACATTTCGTCTCCAGCACTTTTTGCCCCCCAGCCATTTTCGCCCCAGCACATTTCGCCCCTTGTAGATAATGAATAGGCTATGAAATTGCAAATATAGTCAACTCTCAATATCTGGAATTTTTATTGATGTCTTTAAAACTGTTTAAAATGAATAAATACGAGTGTGCGAGGCAAAAGTAAATTATTTTAAAATGAATAAATACGAGTGTGCGAGACAAAAAGTTAATTATAATGTCGTTAAATGGTAAAAAGTTAAGAATTTAAAGCAATTTATCACTAATTTTACGTTTTTTTATGAAGTCTGGCACTCCACAAAAAGAATATTCAGTTAGTAATTCTTTAATGTGTTCAATATTATGATTTTTGTAAAAATTAAACATTAATCGATACGGTTAATTATATAATCTGTCTGCCATCGATTTATAGATGAATTAATATATACATAAGACGCGTAACAAAGTTAATTTGATGAAAATAAATTTTGCGCTTTTTATAACGCGTTATTGGTTATTTTTTCTATAATTTACTAATCCAAAATAACGTAGATCGTTATCAGAAACCCATTTGAAACAAGCTTCGTCGAATTTATCCTCGATAATAAATTTGAATAAATCTAAATAATATTTTCACTGTTCAAATATAAATAATTATAAACAATTATAAAAGAAAAATTGTAAAGAAAAATCGGCGCGTTCACACCCAAGAGGGTCACGTGATCGCTTCTAAATGAACGTTCAGCCTTTGATTTTGACCGTAATACCTGCTTTACTTGAGCATTTTTCAATCTTAGTCATAAATATTTTTATTTATTTAACAGTATGTAATACTCTATTGGCATATGACGCCTAGTCAGGAAATTTTCCTCAATTTTAATTTTTATCAAAGTTATGAATAAAATATTTGAAGATTTTTATACGTTACTTTTAATATTAATAATGCCTGTTTTAATAATTCTGCTGATATATGCTCTAGTTGCCGAGTATTTCACATTTTACACTGTTCTTTGCATTATTATGTATTTGTTCATGTGCATTGTTATGTTAGATTATTGTTTATACATATTCGTAGTATTAAAAATATATATTCGACAATGGAATGCCCGTTATTCGATATTATTATGAATTATTAATGTCTACATTGCCGTGACGTAATTTTTCAAGCCGACGCGGTATAGTGGCGATTTACTTTTGTTCTCGACTGTACATCACGATTTCGAAGTTAGAAAAGATTAATTATTCGTCTTTTTATCTAAGGACTATCCTAGCAAACATGGTATAGTGCATAACATGTTTGTTATGATAATAATTTTATCGCGGATATAAATTGTCCCTTAGAACTTCATTTTAGTGCCCCCATCTAACGAGATTTTTTTAAATATGGAAAAACAAGATTGATGAATACGTTGTGATAGTGCTACAATTAAATGAATGTACAGTATAGATTTTACGACAGGAATTGCACGGGATAAAGTATAAATGCGATGTAAAGTTTTTATTTGGTAATAATAATAATATATTAAATGAAATACTTATTATATTTACAGAAATAAACGAGAAATGCAACTTTTCATAATGAGAACATCCATTTGCTCCCTTCCAGGGAGTGTAACTGGGGAGACTCCCAGGGATGGCAAGGGTGGTGTGGTGAAAACTTATCAGCTGTGTTTAATTAATACTAATACAATTATAAATTTAATATTTTGATGCTTATTTATGATTATTTTTTTTTCTATAAGAGTCCATCTTAGACCATATTTCCCAACATTCCAGATATTCTCGTTCTATGGTTCCTATAGGGGAGACGTATGATTATGTCTAATTAAAACTGATTTAATTCTCTAATTATATATAATTATATAATTAGATATATGTATGTGTACAGTATTATGTGTATAATATACAAGTGAGTGATCGGTTAAAGAACAGTTCGGATAACGAACCCTTTTTAGAAAGATTTCTATGTTCGGTAATGAACACATGTTCGGATAACGAACACCTCACAGAACTAACTGTGGGACCGCGGACTGACGGAAAGACAGGTCAGCCGGATGGCTGCGTCGTAAAGCTGTGGCTTACTATTCTGGAGGATCCGGTGATCCCATTCCTCCAATTTTTCTGGAGGGATCTGGGACCGGCCCGTTAAAACTCATCCTCCAATCTTCCGGTTGACCCCATCATGGGTGTTGGTAAGTCTGTGATTGATGGCAGCTCTAAGTATTCCTTCTAATGTAAGTTATGGTTTTGCTTTCTAAAACATTAAAAACATTTTTATAAAAATTATGGTTTGAAAAAAGGAAATTTTAATGTAGTAATTAATATAGTTCACAGTATTGTACTATGTAACATTGTAGTAAAAACTGATTATTATTAATGATAATCAGTTTTTTCTTTTACAGATGCAACGTTCATTAAGTTTAATAATGGACGTCTATTTCCAAAACGATGGAAATTATGAAACCGTAACAAAATTTTTTATAATTTAAATTATCAACTTATATTTTTTGAATATATTTACTACAACAAATATTTCTTCATTTTTAGTCAGAGTTATTGATACATCTATCAATCAATGATGTCGGGTTCAAATGGAAGAATTGCATTTTATTCAGTAAAAAAGGCACCTTAAAAGTAAGTGATAAATTCTTTTTATAATTCTTAAATTTTAAGATACTGAAATTAATATTCGCTTTATTTTAGCTTGTGTATGACGTTGTAACCCAGCTGATTACGTTTTTTGTAATGAGGATTGCTAAAAAGTAAAATCGCCTTAAGTTTTATTTACATAAGAACTATATGAGATCTGATATAAAAAAATTTGGAAAATATCATCACAGTGTTTATATCAGCCATGTCAAACTGCGATCGGCTCCAATAAGTGGAAACCGTTGTAAAAGCTTTAAAAATTCATGGCTAAACAAGCTGAGACATGTTTGAACAAGTACAGGATAAAAAAGTCCTTACTTTTGGGATGACTTGATAGCATAATATATCATAACAAGTAAATTATAAAATAGAAATGTAAATTATAATATTATATAAAGCTATTAATTTATTTGCATGACAGCGTGTCGAAAGAACGAAGACTTCATCGCTCTTTTGATTTGTTCAATGAGTAAATAAAATAATTTTCTCAAAAATACTTTTTACTGTTTTCATAATACGAATAATTTAAATTCTTTTTCTTCACCTTTGATAATTTTGAGTGAAAGCCGGATACGTACAAATGTGACGTGCAGGAATTCTTGACAATGTGTTTTAATTTACTTGGAAATAGTAAAAAATAAATAATTAAAGTGTGGTAATTGCAGATATACTTGTGATAAATAATTAAGCCTGCAACTAAATTATGGATGTTGCAATATTGTGTTAAATGATTTTTGAAAAATAAAAGAATATTAAATAAAAATATACTTTTTTAAATTTGCATAAATTGAATTTAATAGACATACTGTACTTAAATTTTCAGTCGAATTGGTCATTTCCCGATATAGAGAACTCCAATGGTTCAAGATATCATTCAGAATGCATTCATATCTTAACTTCTATACAGGTATCTCTTTTATAACACGGTAGATAGGTTCCTAAAAAACATCGTGTTGTGTGAAACTATGTTATATGAGATTCGGAGCCAATACAAAAAAGGTAGTTACATTCTAAGACAAATTAAAAACAAATAACTTTCTTTAATTCGGCATAAGAAAGTTAATTTTTTACTAAAAATATTAATAACACGAAACATAAAAAAAGAAAAAAACATATACGTGAGATCCTAAAAAAATATACGCGAAACTAAAGGAAAGAAAAAGTATACAGCCTATATGACATTCATTTAATAATTATATCTTCCTTGACACTGTTTTATTAAAACGAGAACATTTTTTCTTTAACAATATCAATCAGGGCCGGCGGAAGTGGGTGTGCAGGTTGTGCACCGCACAAAAGCGCAAAAGTATAGGGGGCGCCAAAAAATGATTGGAAAAAAATTGACGAAAAAAATTATTAATTTTTTTAAAATAATATTAATATTTTACATTACGTTATAGAAACAAATTTCTAATTTCCAAAATTAAGAAAATATCACTAGCTTATAAATATTTAATACAAAAATCGTATAGAAAATTAATAATGTAGTTTCAAAAACTAAATTATTGCAGGGGCGCGAAATCAGTTTCTGCACAAAGGCGTCTCATATATCAGCGCCGGTCCTGATATCAACTACACATTCTAAACATTTTAATGCATTTAAAGTTTGTGTATCATCTGCTCTTTTTGCAAAATCTGTAATCTAACCCGCTACAACCGATTAGAAAACAATCGTCTCATAACATATACCCAAAAAATTTATGAATAAAAAGTTTTTTTCTCTTTTACATTCCTCTATTGAAGAATAAAATCTTATTTTTTATCCAAGAACTGAACGTTTTGAATACAAATTACTCAATTATCGCCAATTAACTCAATTTCAAATTGAAAAGACTATGTATCGTCCCTCTCACGGGCAATTAGTGAAACTGCATTTATGACTAATTTTAGCAAAGTATTTTCCAATGATTACATTTTCTGTATATAAGTAGAGTAAGTCCGGGAGATATGGACCAGCGGATGAGATGGACCAGTAGTTTATTTCGCGAACCGGTTGCTAAAATATCGTGGAACCACTATTGCCTGCTAATGATGGACGAGAGTGATAGTTGTTGTTGTTTTTGTGTTTTTTGTACAAGTATTTCAGCTAATATACTGCCAAATACAAATTAGATGAGTCAATTTTATTTTCATTATATAGATGGAAGTGCAAAACTCACGTTATTTGTTAATGTTTCTTTGCCAAATACAAATTAGATGAGTCAATTTTATTTTCATTATATAGATGGAAGTGCAAAACGCACGTTATTTGTTAATGTTTCTGAACTAACATCTCACACACAGTGTAAATCATGTTAGTCATTCGTTGTAAAGTGTTGTAGTAGCTCTGGCCGCAATGGTTGTTTCATGGCTGCATGGACCATTGCTCCCTGACATTTAGGGAGAGATAGACCACTGACATCTGTGAGAGATGGACTATTGTTATGTATTGATATGAAGTTAGTTTTTCGATGAACTATTAAAAATTTTATATTTATATGAACGATGTATGCGAAATGTTGGTAGAATGAGAAACCACATTGCTCACATAACATATAGGCTATAAAAATTATTTTAAATAAATGCACAATTGTTATTAATTTTTATTTTTATCTGAAAAATGTCAAATACATATAAAAGAATATAATATAATAAAAGAAAGTCGGGTTCTACCAGAGTATGTTGGAAAGAAGAAGATTTGCTGAAGGACGAAAATTCAAAGGACAAGCTTTTTGTTTTCAATGATATCGATGATGACGTGGGAGATTAGAACGAAAATGAGTGTGTCGTCTATCTACTAGCAGTGAATACTGGATCAGATGTACTGTGTGTTTCTGTTGGCTATACAAAATATGGTAACTTATGTGATTTGTGTAGAATGAAAAATGTCAAATACATATAAAAGAATATAATATAATAAAAGAAAGTCGGGTTCTACTAGAGTATGTTGGAAAGAAGAAGATTTGCTGAAGGCCGAAAATTCAAAGGATAAGATTTTTGTTTTCAATGATACCGATGATGACGTGGAAGATTGGAACGAAAATGAGTGTGTCCGGTATCTACTAGCAGTGAAGACTGGATCAGATGTACTGTGTGTTTCTGTTGGCTAAACAAAATATGGTAACTTATGTGATTTGTGTAGAAAGAAAAAAATATAAACAAACAAGCATTCATAAATAAAGTGTAAAGAACATTAAAAGTATAATGTTATAAATGCTTTCATGATTTATATTAAAATATTTTTTAATGTTTTTTATTTGTGTAAAAAATGCAAATCTTTGTTTATTTTAAAAATATAACAAAATGAACAATTACATTTTTATTATTAGTGTTTTCTTTCATTCTTATTCCAAGTTCACACAGGTCCATCTCTAACATAACAATACCATGGTCAATACCATGGTCCATCTAACCCCAGGTGAGTTGGATATATGGACCATAAATATAACAAAATGAACAATTACATTTTTATTATTAGTGTTTTCTTTCATTCTTATTCCGAGTTCACACAGGTCCATCTCTAACATAACTATACCATGGTCAATACCATGGTCTATCTAACCCTAGGTGAGGTGGGATAGATGGACCATCTATATAATTTTTCAAAAATCATTAACTTATTTGTTTATGTGTCTTTTACATTTATGCTATTATTAGTTGTTAGTATAAGTCGCCGGAATATAGTATAAGTATGATCGGTTAACGAACAGTTCGGATAACGAACACTTTTTTGAAAGATTATTATGTTCGGTTAACGAACACTTGTTCGGATAACGAACACTTCGCAGAACAAACTGTGGGACCCGCGGACTGAGGAATGACAGATCACTCGGATGGCTGCATGGTAAAGCTGTGGCTTACCATTTTGGAGGATCTGGGGGTCCCCTTGAACACTTCGCAGAACAAACTGTGGGACCCGCGGACTGAGGAATGACAGATCACTCGGTTTGGTTTGGTTTGGTTTAGTGGCGTAAGGGCCTCCAGGGCCAAGCTGCGCCAAGCACAGGGTAAAATAACAAAGGTGTTTTGTAAAGGTACAGAAAAACAAGTAAAGTAACAAATAGAAAAATGGTGTAAACGGCCAATAGTAACATGTTAAATATAAAATGTCAGAAGAAAACCAGGTAAAAGTGTATACATAAAATTGTATAAACTGTAACAAGGATATCAAATAGAAAACAGGTAAACAAAAACGAGTAACAAGGTAAAATAACTATTAAATAAGACGTAAAACACAAATATCCGATAAAAAGGCA
>AYEL01064771.1:0-22748 GCA_000484575.1 Olivierus martensii | reverse complement strand
TATTTGTAATAAAAGTTTTGAATTCATCTATAATTTATTAAAATTTTAAGATAGATAAAGTGTTCATGTGTCGAAAATTTTTAAAATGAAATTGTTTTTCACTTGTTTGTGATTCTTAACCTTCATTGTGATTGTAAGAAACAACATCCCAAGGAAAGTTTAAAAAAAAATAAAACTTTAGTATTTAAAAAAAATGAAACTTTATTTCCTTTTCTTATCGGTTTTTTAATCATCCAAAAGTATTTCCTGATCTTTAACACTTAAAGTAACAAACATATCGCTCATCATACAAAAATCTAAATCGCTCATGGAGGCTGCCATCTTTGCTAGCGAGGAAGCTGGATTGAAAAAGCCTCAGCGTTGTAAGCTCGCTAGAAACGCTGGCTCTGACGTCATCCAGGCGCTTAGAAAACGCCTAGCGACTCGCTTGGAAGTCTCTCGAAAACGACCCAAGCGCGCACTGCTTTCGCTTCCAGCGTTTGCCGAACGCGCCTTTTGTTAGACTTTCGTGCGAAACGTCACAACTATGGAGCATGCGCAGGGCATAATAAAATTACTTTTTGACCGCTTCGTTAAAAACGAGTTTAACGCGTTAGACTTTTTGAACACTCCCCTTAAGTTCAAGTTTCAGATTATGAAGCTAAAATGCTGTTACATAGCTTCTATTATTAAAATAATATATAAGTAATTATTGTACAATATCTAAAAATTATTTTTACAAGATGAGCTTTATTCACCTTTATTTACAAAGTGACCAAAATCCAATAATGATTAAAATTCACTTCCTTGACTGTAATCTAATATTTTTGTTGTGACTGAATTATCAAAATTTACTTGTAAAGATAAATTTAACAGAGATTAAGTAATAACAGAGTCAACAAGTTTATATTAACATTTTATAATTCACAAAGCATTTTTCCAATACAAAATATAATTTTCTTAAAAGAATATTTACATTCATATTTATCTTTTACAATTGATATGTAACAAAGTTTGTCAAAAGTTGCATTTAAAAATCTATATTTATATTTTATTACAAATCAAAAAATATTAGAATATAAAAATTATCCAATGATTATGAATACAATAACATAGGAATGTTTAGATTCATCACAATTAGCATTTCTTTAATTATAATT
This sequence comes from Olivierus martensii, assembly GCA_000484575.1. Taxonomy (NCBI): domain Eukaryota; kingdom Metazoa; phylum Arthropoda; class Arachnida; order Scorpiones; family Buthidae; genus Olivierus; species Olivierus martensii. The sequence goes on along the minus strand of AYEL01064771.1, from coordinate 21,609 downwards.
TCTTCAGGAAAATAAATCAATCACAAACATATCAAGTATTGCAATATAATAATCTAGTTTCACACAAATACAAATAATAAAAATATTTTCATCCAAATAATATTTTTCAGATTTACTTTTTCTATGAAAATTGCATTTTAATGATAATTTAAGAAAATAATCTAAAAAAATTTAAGTTAGAATGAAAGTTATCTACTAAGGTTAAACAATTAAATTTATTTTTGGAGAATTCTTATAAATAAATTCTATTTAAGAAATATAATATTGCAATAAATTACTACCAATTTATATTTTAAAAAATTTAAATTCATAAATTTGTTTCTGGAATCTGTATTGGAAGTACAATACATTTTAATAAAAAAATAACAGTGAAAAATCTTCAACCCAGACAGAAATGTTTTTCTTTCTAGGAATTTAAAAAATTTCTATACACATTCTATGCAATATCCTGAGTAGATCTCTTTGAAACAATTATACAATTACAAAATTTGAGCAAACAGTAGATTATAATCGATAGCTGCTTAACAGTAATGACTAAAAATTTTAACATACCGGTATCTATACAATTAAAATTGTTTGAATGGCTTAGAAATTACAATTTGGCAGCTTCATTTGACTATCTGTACAAAATATTTAACATATCACAGAGATATTTTAATTCTTTATTCTTCATAAATAAATTTGACTTTTAAAAATCTGTTTTCTAAGTTAGCACATTTATTGAATAATAATTAAAGGGATTTATTGTCAAGAAATTAAGAATATAGATGGTATAATAGTGCTACATCTTGATATAGCACTACTATATCAAAGTATCAGATTTTTGTCAAATTATTATTATTGCTATTTTATAATTTGAATTAATATTTTATTCAGACTGTTTTCATATAATAACTGAAAAAATTTATCTATCAAATTTTTTATCATCATTTTGGGCAAGATTTATAAGAAATTATGATATGATTTCTTACAAACATTGCTCTTTTTATGATTCTGAGTGCCTTATCATTTTATTTATTGGCATAATCCTAACTATAATTTTTTATTTTTATATTTTAGATATTTTTAAAATTATGATTTTTAATTATTAATGATATTATATATAAGGAATTTATGTACAACTAGATGAATATACTTTTAATCAAATATTTTCCAAATATTGCTGACATTAAAATCATTTTTTCAAAATATAAGATTTATTATATATTTGATTATTAGATAAATTAACATCTAAATATTTATCATTGCATTGATGAAATAACAATAATTTATATCCAAAGAATTTGAAAATAGAATATTGTCATTATTATAAAATTATTTATATATGATTAATAAATTTATCCATTGAAATAGCTTTATGCTCTCATTTTGAATTTTGCTATTTATTTTTTACATATATAAATTATTTCTATCAACAATTTTAACATCTGATTAAATTAAATTAATCAGATAGTGATTTTAATATTTTAAGGCAACATTTTGGCACAAACGATAATTTATTATGATTAATAATAAAAATATCTTTTTATTGCACATTAACTTTGAATAGTTTAATTAATACTGATTTTCCTGATAATTCAAATATTACACTGCTTCCATATAATTATATATAAATCCAAAAACAAAATAGCAGTAACAAAAGTATTTTAATCAGTTCTTAGATAACTTTCAACCAAAAATGTTTTCTATAACAATCATCAATCAAAGCAGAAAAATCTTGTATTAAAGGATTTTTCTGTCTAGTGCTGTACTGTTTTTGTTTTTTTATAAAGTGGTAGAATATCTATAGCTTTAGAACAATCAGTAATTTAAACCATTGCAAATGCAAAGATTATATTCTATAATTTTATATTCTGTAATATTTAAAATGACTTTTAACCAAATTTGTATCTAAGATTGATTGAAATATTTTTATTATTACTGTTTTGTGCTATTGTTTTGGATTTATAGATAGATTTTTCTGATTATTTTTAAACTGCTATACTGCATAAGTTTTTATATTTATACAAAATTGTAGTTAATTTTCTTATAAGATGAAACACTGTAGTAATAAATTTCATATACATAAAGTCATATTTATAAAATAGTTTATATAATTTATTTTTCTAGCACTGTGATTCTTCAAAAGTTTTTCATACTTTAGAAAATTTCTACTAAAAACATTTTACCATCAGTATGTCAATATTGGGATATAATCTATTTTGATATTATTATTATTATATAAGGCACACAACATTTAGATATTTAGTCAAAAAATCAACTCTTATTTTAATTATTTTTATAAATTATAAACATTAATGAAGAAGTAACTTTTCATCTAAAATTTTCTCTCTATACAGAATGTCTCATATAAATAGAGTCCTATTGGACATATTGTATACAGTATGTAAAAAAGAATATAAAAAGAAAAGAGAAATTTAATTTATTTATATAATTAACTTAATATATTGATGATTAACAAGCCAATTATATGAATAACAAAATGTCCCTTATAAATTTACATTTCTTTTTTTTAATCTATCTTACATTCTATAATTTTTTTTATATCTGTTTTAAATATAGGATATTATTGCAATAGTGATGTAATGCTTTCTTACAGCAATATAATATTAATTAATTTGAGATAGTATGATTGTTGAAATATTGAAGGTATGAACATAATTTTTTAATTAATGAAATAATGAACATTTAATTAGCATATTCAATAATTATCATACTTATAATACAGATATATAATTATTTTTCAAGAAAGTGTTGCTTTAATACTTACTGTGAAAGTTTTTTTTTATTGCTTTAATATATTTTTTACTAATAATCAAATATATGCTTACTTGGCAGTAGTGACTTCAAAAGTATTTTATTTAACAAACGAAGTACTTTCGGTCTATCTACTAGACCATCTTCAGCGTTATATTAACTTACAAAGAACGTAAAAGAACATAAAAACATAATTAATTATGTTGATTATTGTGTAAAAGAACATAATCATAATTAATTATGATTATGTTTTTATGTTCTTTTACGTTCTTTGTAAGTTAGTATAACGCTGAAGACGGTCTAGTAGATAGACCGAAAGTACTTATTTGTTAAATAAAATACTTTTGAAGTCACTACTGCCAAGTGTTCTGTATATTTAGTTATTAAATTAGTGTTACAGGCAGTTCATATAACGTTCAAAACTGATATATTTTTTACATCAATCATACTTATAAGTGATATGTACAATTTCAAATTAATTAATGTTATTGCAAAATTCAATTTAATATTTATAGAAAAATATCAAAAATATTCTGTAATATACAGTAAAAGATGAAACTATAGAGATAGAATGCATAAAATTGCATATACTTCTTAATGAGCATATACTATATAATACAAATGTTTCTTATACATGATGAATATGATATAAAGTTTAAACTAATCTAATTGCAATGTTTAGTAATACTGAATGTGAAGACATACAAAATCATATAACTGCACAGCACCTCACAATAATTTTCAAATATTATGGACGGTAACACAACTAACAATTTTAAAATACAAAAAATATTTTATGACGTTTATGCTGTTCTTAAATTTTGTTTTGTATTGATTATAACTATCAATATTTTCCTACAAAATATTAATAGTTATAACTTATTTGAAAAGCATAATATTGTTATTTCTTTCATAGCTTGTCTTTAATCTTCTATTCACAATAAAATCATAGTACTATAATTATTAATTTGTACAAACTATTATCATCAAAACTAATCATTTATATCTTGCTATGATTTAATAATTTTAACAGCTTTATATACACCTTTGTTTTCTTTCTAAAAAATGAATTTTATATATCTATAAATTTATTAATATTGAAACTATTAAATATTTAAAAATAAAAATAGCTATTCTTTTTTAAAGTCTTTTTTTCATGATATTTAGCATATGGCAACAATTTAATTATACTAAAATGGCGGCCATCACGAATAGATTTATAAACATACGGAATTTTGTTTTAAATTCAAATTTAAGGACATTAATTGGTATTAATCACTATTCCAGCTTTAAAAGTAATTACAGTTTAGATAATATTTATCCAAACAGCAATTTAGATATTAGTACACCTCAGGAGGTAAATAATTTTTTTGGGGATTGTCATTTCATATTTGTTAAAATTGCAGCTGGATTCTGCTTTTCACGGAATTGTTAAATGACCACATTATTTTTGTAATCGAAATTTCTATTCAGAATTTAATTTTTTTAAAATTATTTTAGATTCCAAAAAATGATGGGAAAAAGTTTTCCGGTTATATACCTTTAGGTAAGTAGTAACAGTTTTTAAAAAATACGTTTTACCCGTGTTTGCTTAAGTTTTCCGGTTATATACCTTTAGGTAAGTAGTAACAGTTTTTAAAAAATACGTTTTAGAGGTGTTTGGTTGTTATACGACAAATCATTAGCAATAAATATATGTGAAACGTTAACTTTCGTTAATCACATGCCAACGTGCTAAACCAAACCTCCATGGGATAGGATAACATTGAATTTTTTTTGTATAACAAATTGCTACGTGACTTAAGACACAACTGTACAGGATAACATTGATATTACATCTATAACGAAATGTTCCATATAATACTACTATTGTTTACTGTTCTCAGGAGAATTTCAGAATTGTTAAAAAACAAATATTTAAGAAATGATAGAAGATCTGATAGAAGGCAGAATTGCCAAAAACATAATAATATATAAATAAAAGTTAAAATCTGGAAATATCATTAATAAGTTGAATCCATAAAGCCTAAACATGATTTGGAAATGATGTGAAGAGCAAAAAATGTGATTTAATAATAAAAATTGTAAAAAGTATACTTTATTTATCAAGAAATATAGAATTAAAAATGAGTTGTGAATTTTATAATTTAAAAATATATGTAAACATTGTTAATATGTTATATATATCCACAAATTGCTAGTTATTAATAGTATATGTTTTTAATATAACCTTCTTTCTTAACCTTTTTATTTAATTTTATTTAAATCTCTGCCACTGCATCACAAACATACATGTAATTTTTGAATTTGCTTATTGCATATTTCTTTGATGTTCATGTATTTTCTAATCTATGTATAACTGAACAGAGCGTGTGTAAGAGCCAGAAACGTTTTTATTTATAATAAACTAAAATTTTTTTTATTGTTAACCCTGCTGTAGTGCTGTTTAATTATTAGTTTTTAGAAACTTACATGTTTAAAAATTAATCATTATTATTATTATTAATTTAAATTACTGTGAAATAATAATACATATTGAAAAGTATATTTTATTATAGTTTATTAATTAATAATCTGATCCTTTTAGATAAATTGCAAATAACACATAGTAAAAGTAGTGGACCTGGAGGACAAAATGTGAATAAAGGTAAAAGATACTATAAATTTAAAAATTTTTATTTTATTGCAGATAATATTACTTGTAACTTGCTATTATGTTATTGGATATAGAATTTATATGTTATAACATAATTTTAATATTGAAAAAACTCATATAATTATTTCATTCTCACTTTTCTTCTTTGTTACTAAGTTTTAATTTCATGTTTTGATAAATTGTTTCATAATTTAATTCTAATTGTAATTAATTTTTGAATGTTTATTGAGATTTATAAACTAATAGCAAGATTTATAATACTTCTTCCTTTAAAAAAAACTAGCTAGAATTATGTTCAATAACTATTTATCGTCTTAGCTCAATAAAGATTCAAAATTTTTGATTTTTCAATAAGATAGGTACTTTCCTATTATTATAGTATAATAGGAACTTGTGCAGATAATGCTAATAACTTTTGCAGATTGTGAAAGCTCAAAATCATGGCTTTACAGATTATTTAAACTGACTAATACCTTTAGAAATTTTCTTATGGAATGTGTTAAATGGTCGAATTGAATTTATAACCAAGTTTTCAAAATACCAATTTTGCCACTCTAACATTCATCATCTAGTTTCAAGATCAGTTACAATCATTCAGATAATATTAAAAAGTAACAAATTCATATTATATATATATATAAAATAGATTGTAAAAAGTTCAAAGATTTTGATGAAAAATTTAACATATAATATTAGTTTTTTTATATGTTAGATTTAACTTCATTATTTGCTGGTCCCCATTACAATCAGAAGTTGAAGTACCTGAGAGGTCAATGGAACCCATTAAAGTCCATTGATATGTACACACATAATTGGTATCTGTTGACCACTGCAATGACTACTTGTCATGGAGCTGGAATAGAAAGCAGGATATAAGAGTTAAAAATTCAATCCTGATTTAATTAATAAAGATATTGCAGATCAGTTTTTGTGCTTATTTGACTGAAAATATGCACATCCAATGGTGGTTCCCTAAATTATTTTTTAATTATGGTTTTTACATAAGTTATTTGGAATAGATCTTCTTAGTATAATTTGGCTTTTTCGTCACTATTTTTGATTTTTTACTCTGTTATATGAAAATAATTCTGATTTTGCTATGAAATGAATTATTTATTTGAAATTTTAAGTAAAAATTGAATTTTTCCTATGATGAGTTATAAATTTTTGAAAAATTATGAAATATTGTAGATAACACAAATATTTTTGTATTAAATTTAATATTATTTCTTATTTTTTCATTTTTACTGATCTATACACAAAAATTGACAAAATACAAATGTAACATCCTGAGGCTATTTAAAAGGGTGTGGCACTTTTATAGCAACCAGTTGCTTCCTGGAAATTCCAACCAAGCCTACTTTACTATGTGGCGAGTGGTATTGGGTGCAGTGTAGTAGTAAAGCATCTCAAGGCCAATTAGAAAAGTAAAGATTATTATAGTTGTTTATGTATGAGGGGAGACAATTTTTGTATATGTTGGGATTTTCAATCTAAATTCAAAAATTTATAAAAAAAATTAAAAGTTATTGAAATGAATGAAAAACATCTATAAAAAAAAAAATGACAATAAGTTAATAAATTTGTTACTTTTGAATTAAATGACATAACTGTTAATTTTTATTAATCACAATTGCATATTTTTAAATATGGACCAATTTTCTTCATTCGTGGCTTGATTTATTCAGAGGACTAGCTGCTATCCAAAATTGTCAAGAATTTCATTGGATAGTTAAGATTTCATATATATAAAAAACAGTGTTTTTGCCAATGTCATATGTGGAACAAAAAGTTGTGAAAATATAAAACAAAAATTGTTCACACTGTTAAAATCAGAATGAAAAACATAATAAAAAGGTAAAAATTAAGTTTTTCAATGAAAATTAAATAAGATATCATAATTTAAATTTTTTGCATATAAATTAGCTTAATTACCATTAATTGCCAGTTAGCACCCTCAGGCAGAAAGTAAATATTGCAGGCCTCAATGAGTAAATGCAGATGAATTACATTAGACACAATCTGGGAATGGAATTTATTTACATAATATGACAGTAAAACCAGAAGACATGCTACTTCCACTTCTAAGTCGCCATTTTGATTTTTCCAATTTCATAGCAGACAATGGAATTTTTGTTATAAACCCAGTCATATTGTATTGTATAGTTATCTGAAATGCCTTTTTATGAATTTTTAGCCTCGATTTATTGCAATTAATGTTCAGATTTTCAAATTTTTTTCATAATTCATGTTTGAAAAACTCACAAAGCCAGGAATTTATGAAATGGGGCCTAGTAAACTGAGAAATACCTGTATTTATTAACTCAACTGATTCCTAGCAACAAATATGCTAGGAATTAATTATATCATTACTATCAAACTTAATGCGTCGAATGTGCATTGCAATTATTTTGATGACATGAAGTAGAAATACAGGTTATAGAATACCTGGTTTATGAGGCCGATTTTGTGAGCAAATATAGTTTGTATCAAAAATTTAACTTACAAGCTTTATCTCACTTTTATGAGCAAATGTTTTAAAAATGAATTGAAATTTATATTTTTTAATATGGAGAAATATAAATTGTACTATCATCATTATCTGTCCTATTTTACACTACAGACTCCCTATATATACATTTTAAATGGGAAATGGATGGTCATTATAATTGAACAAAGTGTTTTAACTCAGTTAATAAAATCAATCTCATTATGAGATGAGTCTTAAAATAACTAACGGGGTTCATAAGTTCACAGCCTAATCTAATCAAGAAAAATTTGGTGTGTGGCTGGAATTGAATCCAGATCCTCTAAGCTGTAAATTAAAATTTTATAATATGACAATTTAGCAAAGGGTTATGTTTAGTTTTTTTATTAATGTTATCAAATGGCATTTTCAATGAATTTTCAAATTTTTTTTATGAAACATGTAGCATTTTATTATATCATTTGTTTTTGATTAATGTTTTTCTGAATTATTATAATCAATGTTTACTTGCCAATAATACTTTATGAAATGCTATAACACATAGGCATTGATTTTGCAGACATTTCAATCTATCTTTCCAGTTTATACACCATTTCCTAATCAAAGATTAGTAATAGCACTGCCATTATATCCCTGTGTAATTTTATGCCATTTCCAATCAGCAGTTACTAAGCAGCATGACATTCTAGTATCCACCATGGTCTACAACCAACTTGATAAGATCAATTGGAAAGAATGGTTCCTGTGATGAGTCAGGATTCCTTCTGAAAAATCCAAAAAGTGCAGAACATGAAATTGCACTTAGATCTTTCAAGGTGGTAAGTGATTGCTTTACCTTCTGGTTATCTTATAGCAGGCGAGTCAAACTCATTTTAATTCAAGGGCCATTTAATGAGTCTAAGATTGCCGAAATTCATTTTAATTCAAGGGCCATTTAATGAGCCTGTAAGATTGCCACTGGACCACATCACATTTAAATTTTTTTAAAATTACATTTTAGAGTAAGGATTCAGAAATATAAATAGGATCATTAAAAATATTGTGTAACCAAATGAACATATTGCAAAAATATATAATTACTACATAATTGCTTTTAATTATGCATGTTTTTTGATTTAATTCCTCGCTATCAATCCAATTTTTTTATTAAGTATTAAAAGTCACTTTTTCTGTATAAAAACAAAAGCTTTCATTAAAATTTTATAAATTCAAATATTCATAATTACTTACATAAGTTAAAAACACGACAAATAAATCTTTAACAAGCCCGTTAGCACATCCTTTATAGATGTCTTTCAAAGAGGGATTACTTGGAACTTGATTATTGTATTTGACTATCAAAAAAAATACAGGTTCTCATTTGACTTTTTCTTTTTTGGTAAGAAATTTTACACAAAACGATGAAGTTCTTGCAGGAAAGCACTTAATTTGTGTCACCAATCCGAAAACCATCTGTATGTATATCACTGATAAGGCCAATAGAAAAAAACTTGTACAACAAATTTCATTAAAATCGAACTAGTGCATCATAGTATATGACATAGCTATGAAGCGAGAATTACTTCCTATTATCTCATAACATATTGTTTTCATTTTCTTTTAGTTAAGAGCATTGGGGGCCACAAAAAATCACTTCAAGGGCTGCCAGTTTGACACCAGTTTTAAAGGATAGGAAGTGATGGGCTGGACCTAGTTTTCTATAAATGCATATGTAGATATAGGACCCAGAATTGAATCTGGATACTAGAAATTATAAATGACTCAGACAATTGGAATGGAAGATTTTATAATGTTTCTATTCTGGTAACTGACTTCAAGCTCTCTAAGAAAACTATTATTTAGGTTGTTTTGTAAAATTATAGAAATTATTTTGTCTTCATTTATACAGTGAAACCTCGCTCGTGCGTTCCCGTATCGTACGACTTTCCCGCTTTAAACGTCTATTTTCGGAAGTCCGAGCATTTTCCTATACATGCAATGTAAAACTTTCCCTCTTCCTACGTTTTAATTATATAACTTTTTTATTATGACGTCATCAGAGTTCCTGTTTCGTGCGTTTTCCCGGCTCGTTCGACTTTTCGGGCCGGTCCCTGAAAAGTTTCAAAATCGGGGTTTCACTGTATAATCAGATAGTGAAAACCAGTTGCCATTTTTGGACTCAGAAATGCATTATAATTTTTTAAAATGGAAATTAATGGCAGTTTAGATCTCAATTTATGAGACTTCAATTTAAGAGGATTTTCCAAAAATGCTGGTCTCAAACTGAGATTAAAGTGTATTCAATTTAATTTCTTCTCAGAGTTGTTATCTCCATCTTTTGATCAAAATGGAATTTGTTCAACAGATTTCTATAAAAACTCAAAAATCAAATAATCTGACCAATAAAAATAAAGTTGATTTGTGTTTGATAGATGAATAAATATGAATATGATAATATTGCTTTGTAAATATTGCAACTTATCTGAAATACTACAGTTTATTCTAAATTTTGATCATAGATCACTACAAGCAATTTAGCCCATGATAATGTATGGTAAAAATTAGCTGCACAGAGTCTGTCATCTTAATTCTTAAATTAACATTGAACAAACTATTATTAATAGTATATAAAACACTCACTTTATTTAATAATGTATGAGCTACTCTATGGGGATATTCATGATCTGATATTATTGTAGCAGCTAATTTGTCACTTCTTACATACACATGACACATATATTCTGCAAAAAAAATTTATATTCAGAATTTAAAAAAAAGCAATGTATTAAATTAATATTTATATAATGAAACAATATATAAAAATATTTTTAAAATACTTTTAAAATTTATTTGATTTAATCTTAGAATTTCAATATTGTAGCATACTTCCAAACTAAAAAACTACAATAATACCTCATTACACACACATTTATTCCTTGAAAAATTTCGAGGAATTGTTAAGTGCAATATTTTTGAATTAATTAAAACTAATTATTACTAAAGATATCAGGATTAATTTGGCTGAGTTAGATTATTTTATTAATATTTTTCTAGTTAGGTTGAAATACAATATGTTATCAGACTTGAGCCAAATGTATGTCCCCTGAATTTGCCATGCATGATCATGGCTATTTAGTTAGTCCATTCAGCAGCACTAGTATTGACCTAATCCAATAAATGCTCTAAATTAATTAGTATATAATCTTGCTGAAATAGAAATCTACCAGTTACTTTTGTAATGTAACTAGTTAGGGTGTCGAGACAGATACCTGGAACTTCAGATATCTGTCTTTACACCCTATTAATTACAGTTCCCAGTTCAACTCCAGGCCAAAGTACATTTTTATTTTGATAATTTAATCAAAAATTAAACTTCAATTATTAATTAATAGATGGTACTATCTTAGGTCTAAATTAAAATTAACACACAAGTACCGAGCCAGGGTGAAGCAGGATGAAATTTAAGTCATAGCAACAGACTAGTGTTTTACAATGTTTTTCAATTTATTTGTTGTTTTACATAAACTAATCTGATTACTTTTTGGTTGAAAGAAAATTGATTTTTTCCTAAAAATAAAGATTTATTTCATATAATGGAACATAAATGAATCTTGTACTATATTTCATAAATTTGTAATTATTGAAAAAGCAGACAGAGATTACTCTATATAGGAATCAGCAAATTATGGCTTATGAGCTAAGAATGAATTTTACAATTTCAAATTTTTTAAAATTTCAAAGTACCCACTATAACCGCTGACAGCTGAATTGTGGAGTTTCGAGTAAGACCGAATGTGACACTCCTGTAGCTTCTCACTCACAGCCTCTGCTGTTACTCTACGCAATCGCAGTCAGGGTTACAGAGTCGGAGGTTTTTGGGTGGAGTCAGAATTTTAAACTGCCCGGAATCAGGAATTAAACCTTACAAATTTTAAGAAGTTAGAGTCGGATTTTTTTTTAAAAGGTGGAGTCTGAGTTTGATCATTTTCCATCCGATTCTGTAGCCCTGGTCGCAGTTACAATTAGGCAAAGTTTATAGTATCATGTGTATTGCTGTTGTTCTTGTGATGTTTTATTGTGAATCTGTAATAGTCTCTACATGGTTCTCATTTTATGACCTGTATATATCTATATCCAACATGTCACTGTCAAAGCAAGAAAAGAAGAAAAAATAGACTTTGAATGCCATGCTTTTAACAAAGAGTGGAGTGTGCCCTTTGGCCTATGGAAACTAAAATATTCATTATTTGGCCCTTTACAAAAAAAGTTTGCTGACCCCTGCTCTATATTATAACAGCAAAAAGAAGAATTTTGAAATATTTACAATTTTTAAATATTTTTATGATGTTTATTATAAATAATCATATTTTATTAGAAATGTAATAAATCCCTATATAATAAACAAATTAATATTCATTAAATGCAAATTAAATTTTAAAGATTTTATGCATTTTAAAAAATAGCATTGTTTAAAAAATTAGAAAAAATTTAACTTTTTGATACTAGAAAGTAAAACTTGCATTAAACAATAACAAATAATGACAGTGCTTCATTTAAGGATAGAACACAGTTCAAAATTTGTACTGGAAACTCAATACAGTTTTAAACAGAGCTGTATGATATACAGCATTGGGCAGCAAGTGTAATTTTGAACAACTAGTATGCCATATGGACCTAGGCACTAATGTGTTAATTATTAATTCAATAGATGGTGGCACCATAGCATAAATTAATAATCATTAAATTGCAATTTAGTTCAAATAAATATTACAACAGAGATTAATTTGACTGATTTAGATTAAGTTTAATATTTTTTTTTTATGATCAATGTAACTTTAGAAGAAATTTTTCCCACTAACTGAATTGCTATTTAGATACTACAGAGCTGAATCAATTTTTAATAGAAATTTTCATTCATTCACATATTTGGATGATGTGCTTATTCAATAATAAATATTAATTATTTTGGCATATATAAGTTAATAATAGTATTAACTTTAATGTTGAACAGATTTTATTTTATTGTGATATTACAGGTAGGCCTTGATTAGTGTGAATAATGGATCCCACAAATTTCTCACGCTATTCAAATTTGCACTAATCAAAGTATTAACTATATATAAATATGGTAATTGGTTCTTGCTTTGTGAGATTCGGCTATTAGCTAACTTCAATGAATAACCACAATACTAACTGTTTAAGAAATATTTTCATATTTTACATCGTTGTGTGAGGTCCCGGAGGACCCACTACATTTTAATTATTCTGTTAAAATTTACATAAATATATTTGTAATAATTATGTCGTTCAATTTTACTAATATTTCAACAATTTTATAATTTAGAATGTTAATCAATTTACAATATTCTTTTGTCGAAATAATATATTATTTAATTTTTGTAACTTTGTAACTTCAACAAATTTTTATCTGTATCGAAATCAAGGAAACGACAGTCAGCTTCCTCTTTACTCACTTTATCATAAACAGACGGGTTGAGAACCGCCTGGACAAGGAACAAATGTAATAAAATGTTGGATGGAAAACAAGGAACTTTCCTTGTCTACAAGCTAAGATTTCGACATCCAAATAATGTCACTAAGTGACTCAGTAACTCTCCCCTGACAACGGATAAAAGAGAAGGGATAGAGTGAGTCGACGGTTGAGTTGTCGACGAGTATTTTGGATTACCAACCAGGGAGATAACACAGTCCTCTCTGAAGGAGATAGTTCCGAAGTCCAGCTCATCCCTTGTCCCAGGTATGTAGTGCATTGGGAGCGTTCTCATAGTCAACCTGTTCAACCCGCCTGTTTATTCATGAACTACTCGCTCGTTCGCATTACAATACGTCCACAAAATATTTGCATTCACAACCCACTTAGTACGGTTGTTACTCATTATACATTAATGCTAAATTAGTTAGGGTATTTAAGCACAATAATAATCATTTCATTGATTTCATATTCTGTCTCTCTTATAATTTGTAACCATTGTCTAACCCATTGTAAATAAATGTTATATTTTATAGAACTGCCTATATACTGTGTCCTCTTCCTTCTCTCGGCCCGGACCCCTGTGCCTCTTATCCACGTGACCTTCGCTCGTCAATCGCGACCTTCGCTTGTCGACAAATAATGTAATAATGTACTCGCCTCGCACGGCACATTCTGACAATATAAGACATTCTGTTACCATGTTGAGACTGCATGGTAAAAAAAGGTCTCTGGTGTCAGGAACTGACTTTATTTCATATTGACAACAGCGCCACCTAGCGGGATTCTCACAGTTCATCATCTAAATTAATAACTTCTTTATTTTCATATTTTACATCATTGTTCATCATCTAAATTAATAAGTTACCAGGTATTGCATCTCATATCATCATCAAACCAACTGCCAAATCGAAACCAAAATAGCAAATAGAAAGTGGAAGTTGAGCACGTCCTGGCCGCCAAAAATAAATAATTTTAAAAAAATTAATATAACATTAATATTTCATTAAAAAATATTTAAATCTATATTTTATAATTTTATTAGTCTTACCACATTGACTCAAATATAAGCTACATTTTGATCTAAATTCTATCTTTGTAAACTTAAATTGTATCCTTTAAAAATGCAGTATAAGTAAATAATTATGCATATATAATTATATTCTGTAATTTTTAAATTTATTAATTATATTCTGTATCATTAAATATAATATAGGAAAATTCTATATCAAAATTTTAATGTATTTTATGAAATATTCCAATAAGAAATGCATAATTGTATTATTATTATTTATATTCAAAGATAATGGAAAAAACATGGAAAATAAGATGTAAATTAGGAGTATAGTTTGTACAGCAATACCTCGCATAGTCCAGTTAATTGGTTCCTCTTTCCTCCCGGACTATTCGAGGTACAAACCTTAATGGGAAAAAATTATAATTAGGTTCAAGAATTTTCGATTTGCTCATATGTTTTTTTAAATCGTAAATTCTTATTTAAATAATTATTTCATATGCATTAAACATTAAAATCTTTTATAAAGATTTTTAAAAGACAGAAGGGGACAGAAAGTGTCCGAGCCCATAAAGACGAATAGATAAAGAGGGCTTGCCCAGCAGGTGAATGCATTTGCTTTCTCTAAGTTGGCCACTCAGCGGCATTACAAACACAGAATGGTGCTCTGCGTAAAGGCGGATTACCACTTGAACTGGGCTGCTGCGGGCTGATGAGTCACAAACTCCGATATGCCCAGTATTCATTCCCATTCAATGATTCAATTAAGCGTTTGCAGTAAACAACTGACGATATTGGATTTGAGAGGATGGCACTATAAACATTGTTCAGATAAATTTGGCAACACTGGATAAGCCGCCTGCTCATCTCAGCTCGTCATAGTGGCTATTCCAGTCATATATAGGTAGTAAGTAGCAAGCACACTTACATTTCATATTTATTCTAAAAAATAGAGCAAATTAAAAATTTTTTATTAACAATTCCAATCCAGACTATAGTGAAACCCGGACTATTTGAAACCAGACTATGCAAGGTATTGCTGTATATAGTGAAAGATATAATATGGCCAGTATAATCCTTTGAAAAAATGTTCAGTAGAATACTATGATTGGTTAAAATAATTTTTAAAGTTTTTATATAGCTAAATTTATTCTATTTCTGGATATCAATTCTTATTTTATTGTTTTTCATTAATATCCTATCATTTTCTTTTTCCATGACTATTAAATATTCATGGAAATATATCATTTCTGAAATATATTAAATATTTCTGCAATGATAATATGAAAAAACATCAACTTAAATAAATAATAAAATCATTATTTCAAACAACCTGTAAATCTAGTAAACAAATTAATTTTCATTAATTAATAATTAGTTTAAAAATATTGTACATTGGAGAAATATATTGAAAAAAAATGAAAATGATACAGATTATGATTATATTTATAGTGATAAAGAATTCAGTTTAATGAAAAACTTGTATTTTTTTAAAAGGATTCTAAGATATTATTTTAAGATTTTAGAAAGTTTTAGTGTGAAATCAACTAAAAATAGTTCATATTTTATTCATTTATAGAATTAAAGTGCATTTATTTAAATATAAAATAAATTCAAATAGAATTATAACAAATCATGTCATTTTTCATATACTGAGTGTATTGCATTTCTTAAAAATTCTTAATGATGTCATTTTCTTAAAATCCTAAGAAAATAAAGTTATTTTCTTAGGGTTTTCAATACCAATCATTAACTCTATGGAAATTATTGATTGGCATTGGAACTGTAAAAATATATTCCAAAGAAGATTTGGATGAAGCTTTTCTCAAATGAGTCAAAATGCAATGGAAAACTGATTTTTCTGTAATTGACCTTTATTAAAAGTTCAGGCAAAACAGTTTATTGAACAGTTTGATTATTCTGTTTTTGTATGTTTTAACTATTTTAGGAACAGACATATCATTATTTTTGGGAAAATCTGTGATGAGGCAAAGTCTGCTGATATGGATGATATCACAACATTAATTAGTGAATAGTGACTAGACATCAATACAAAAGATGACATTTATAATACTTATGAAACAGGAATGTTTTTACAACATAACTCCACAACAGACTGAAATTTAAGGGTGAAAAGTGCATTGGGAAGGCAAGCTCTCCAAAAGTAGACTGACAGTACAGTGGGTGATCAATTAAGAACAGTTCGGATACCAAACACTTTTTCAAAAGATTTTTATGTTCGATTAACAAACACATATTTGGATAATACACTTCACAGAACAAACTGTGGGACCTGCGGACTGACGGAATGACAGGTCAGCCCGATGGCTGCATGGTAAAGTTGTGGCTTAACATTCTGGAGGATTCGGGGTTCCCATTCCTCCAATTTTTCAGGAGGGATCTGGGCCCTGCCTGTTGAAACCCATCCTTCCGGTTGACTCTATCATGGGTGTTGGTCAGCCTGTGATTATGGCGGCACTATAAGTGGTCATCATGGGTGTTGGTCAGCCTGTGATGATGGTGGCTCTATAAGTGACCACTCGCCAGATAAAAATATTCCATGAGGATATTTCAGCTTAACTAACCTAACGGAATAACAAATTTAGGCCTTGCACTTTGGTGGAGTTATGGGTAAGGATGGAAGAAGAGTAATTTTTCCTGATTAAAATGAATTCAGAGACAACGTAAAACAAATCGAAGATTTATTAAAGAAGATAAGAGAGAGATTTTACAATTTTTTGGTATCCTATCATTTTCTTTTTCCATGACTATTAAATATTCATGGAAATATATCATTTCTGAAATATATTAAATATTTCTGCAATGATAATATGAAAAAACATCAACTTAAATAAATAATAAAATCATTATTTCAAACAACCTGTAAATCTAGTAAACAAATTAATTTTCATTAATTAATAATTAGTTTAAAAATATTGTACATTGGAGAAATATATTGAAAAAAAATGAAAATGATACAGATTATGATTATATTTATAGTGATAAAGAATTCAGTTTAATGAAAAACTTGTATTTTTTTAAAAGGATTCTAAGATATTATTTTAAGATTTTAGAAAGTTTTAGTGTGAAATCAACTAAAAATAGTTCATATTTTATTCATTTATAGAATTAAAGTGCATTTATTTAAATATAAAATAAATTCAAATAGAATTATAACAAATCATGTCATTTTTCATATACTGAGTGTATTGCATTTCTTAAAAATTCTTAATGATGTCATTTTCTTAAAATCCTAAGAAAATAAAGTTATTTTCTTAGGGTTTTCAATACCAATCATTAACTCTATGGAAATTATTGATTGGCATTGGAACTGTAAAAATATATTCCAAAGAAGATTTGGATGAAGCTTTTCTCAAATGAGTCAAAATGCAATGGAAAACTGATTTTTCTGTAATTGACCTTTATTAAAAGTTCAGGCAAAACAGTTTATTGAACAGTTTGATTATTCTGTTTTTGTATGTTTTAACTATTTTAGGAACAGACATATCATTATTTTTGGGAAAATCTGTGATGAGGCAAAGTCTGCTGATATGGATGATATCACAACATTAATTAGTGAATAGTGACTAGACATCAATACAAAAGATGACATTTATAATACTTATGAAACAGGAATGTTTTTACAACATAACTCCACAACAGACTGAAATTTAAGGGTGAAAAGTGCATTGGGAAGGCAAGCTCTCCAAAAGTAGACTGACAGTACAGTGGGTGATCAATTAAGAACAGTTCGGATACCAAACACTTTTTCAAAAGATTTTTATGTTCGATTAACAAACACATATTTGGATAATGAACACTTCACAGAACAAACTGTGGGACCTGCGGACTGACGGAATGACAGGTCAGCCCGATGGCTGCATGGTAAAGTTGTGGCTTAACATTCTGGAGGATTCGGGGTTCCCATTCCTCCAATTTTTCAGGAGGGATCTGGGCCCTGCCTGTTGAAACCCATCCTTCCGGTTGACTCTATCATGGGTGTTGGTCAGCCTGTGATTATGGCGGCACTATAAGTGGTCACCTCCAGATAAAAATATTCCATGAGGATATTTCAGCTTAACTAACCTAACGGAATAACAAATTTAGGCCTTGCACTTTGGTGGAGTTATGGGTAAGGATGGAAGAAGAGTAATTTTTCCTGATTAAAATGAATTCAGAGACAACGTAAAACAAATCGAAGATTTATTAAAGAAGATAAGAGAGAGATTTTACAATTTTTTGGTGTTAGAATGGCACCCATACCAGGTTGAGGTCAATAGGCTAGGGGATCTCTACCACAACAATGCTATTAATCACTTCAGAAAAATCCTGAAGGAAAGAGAAAAGCAATCGATATTGGACAGATTCTTTATTGGAAAATAAACATATAAATGAAAATTCAAGATTATGTATGTATATATTATTGTTATTACATATAAATAAACGTAATAAAAATTTATATAATTTTTTATTTATGTTTTTTTGGTTCTCTGGAATGAATTAATCAAATTCCCATAAAAACCTATGGTAAATCGATGATCAGTTAATGAACAATTTGGATAACGAACATTGTCTTGGAATGGATTATGTTCGTTGACCGATCACCCACTGTATTAGTGTGTGCAAATATGTCTGGCACTGACAAGAAGAAACTGTTAATTATCATTAACTGCAAACTAAACACTATATCATGGTAAGCTTAATAAATAGTTTTATTTTTATTTTGCAAAAGTACTTTTGGCTTTTCGTCATTTTCAGCTCTTTACAAAAACTTATTGAATAATTTGGAATGCAAATCAAACATTTTTACTAATTTTTTAGAAAATACTTTGAAAAACAAACTCAAAATTTAAAACTTACACATTATATGAGTATGTTATGTCTAACAAAATATCTCTTCAATTTCATCAAACATTATTAATAAAACATACTAATTTATATTTAAGTTATCAATTAATACTATTTCCATTTTACATTATTTTTGTACAAAATGCATTAAATTATTATCAATATTGTAAAAATATAACATTTTATACAGTGAAACCCCGATTTTGAAACTTTTCAGGGACCGGCCCAAAAAGTCGAACGAGCCGGGAAAACGCACAAAACGGGAACTCTGATGACGTCATAATAAAAAAGTTATATAATTAAAACGTAGGAAGAGGGAAAGTTTTACATTGCATGTATAGGAAAATGCTCGGACTTCCGAAAATAGACGTTTAAAGCGGGAAAGTCGTACAATACGGGAACGCACGAGCGGGGTTTCACTGTATTTATATTGTTAATTATATAATTGCTTCATTTTAATTTATAAATTTAAGTACGACTTAATTATCCTTTTAGATTATAACTTGTTTAAAGTGTAATTCCACACATTAGATAAATTTTCAGATTGCCTGTCATTAATAACATACTAATTTATATTTAAGTTATCAATAATACTATTTTCATTTTACATTATTTTTGTACAAAATGCATTAAATTATTACCTTTTTTATCTTTTTTTTAGTATTTCTATATATATTTATCTTTTTTTTAGTGTTTCTATTGTCTCAGCTATATATTTTGTGAGGAAGTTAACTTGGACCTGTCCTATTTTTATTTTATTATGCACTCTATTAATTATTTATCGTTATTTTCCTATATACTAACGTATTGTATTTTAAGTTTAAAAGTTAACTTACTTCCACGCTCTGTCGTAGCTGGCAATCACGTGATACGGAATCGGAACCTATATCCGGAAGAGCTATCCCGGTTAATGGTGTCCTCTTATCTACATAATACTTACCACTGAACTGATATGTGAAAATAAGAATGATCCGTATCGGTAATTTTGTTCGATATATAAATTAATTGTAAAGATAATGACATGAATGAATTACTCTGTAAACTGATAACTTTGAACTTGTTACGTGTAAGTATGCAAATGAGCGAAGTGCGGGATTGTAAGTCACCCGTATAAAAGACCGACGCAGTCGACAAGCCGATAGAGGTGCTGAATTTCCAGACGTAGAATTGGCGAAAAGTGACATTTGAGTTTCTTGTAAGGATCGACTATTATTTGAAGTTTGTATCGGAGGTGGAGGTAGTAGAATTTAAATAGTATTTAAGGTTCTTTTCTTTGTGAATAATTGTTTGTTGAGATTTGAGTTAGATTAAACAAGTTTTGTTGATTAATTGATTGTTGCTTTATTATAGTTTCAATAAAGCATTTATTAACATTTTGTAAGTGTTTTTGAGTCTAATAAATTTATATTTTCTTATTATCTAACTTTTTTGAGTATTCTCTTCAATTTATTAGTGTAAGTTCTAACATCGTTTTTTGTTCTTTTTACTGCTAACACTTAATCGGTACTTTCAGTGTAAGTTCCGATATTTAGTTTTGTTTCGTCAGTTAGACGTTACGTTGTTGTTAGATTGTTTTATAATTACTTAGTATTAAGTTAGAACTTAGAAAAAGACCTGAGCTCAGGCCGAACTCTGGAATTTGCAGAGTCGCTAGCCGTTAGGTTTAGCTTATAATTGGAATTATTGACATTCGTTCTAATTCGCAACTTTGCAATTTATCTTCAACTTTACAACTCTTCTAACTACTTTCAATTCCTCTCAGTTGATGTCTATATCTGATACTCATAAATTTTTTTTTGTTAGTGCAGTTCTCATATTTCCTGTCTTAATATCATATTGATGTTCCATAATTCTGTCTTCTAAGCATCTCATTGTGACTTCAATGTAAAACTCTTTTTCTTCAACTTTATTACAACCTATCACTATTTGGTATATTCCTGACTTTTAGTGTTTTTATTTTTATCATTCCTCAATATCCCAAAAATTGTGGCTCTTTCTTGGTTATAAGGTTCTTTGTATTTTTCTTTGCTAATTTTCTAACAGTTTTATATTTTATCATATAGAAAGGGACTTTAGTCACTCATTTCTTTATTAAGGGATTTCTTTTATTTCAATCAAACTGCTTATGTTCTTGTTTGGCTATATCTTTAATTATTTTTTCTTGTATCTTCTTTATAAATTATCATGTACAAGGTGTGATCAAAAAATACCGAGACTATCATTATAAAAACTTTATTTTTAAACAATACTTTATTTAAATAGTATCTCCTTCAAAATATGACCCTTCTGCACGTATGCAACGCACAAACCGATTTTTCCAGTCCTTGAAGGAAGCCACATAAGCTTCCGGCGGAAGTGAGTTGAGTGCCGTCTGC
>AYEL01064767.1:0-46084 GCA_000484575.1 Olivierus martensii | reverse complement strand
AATAATAATATTCAATTATTATTTATTTTAAAATTAAATATTTATTTATATTAAAGCATTATATTAGAAACATCTTAATTGATATTTCATAATCTCTCAGCTATAAATTAAAGGAAATTATTGTTACACAATGTTTAGAGATTGTTAATGATATAGCAAAAAAATTGCATTTATAGTAAATAATTTATTTTGTATTTTGAACAAGCTTTAGCACATTTAAAATTAAATTTTCATATATAATATCTGAAAAAATCTTTGCTTATTGAATATTTTACTTTAAAATAATAATCTTGAAATTTAAATTAATTGAAATAGATTTTATTTAGAATTTTATTAATCTTTTAAATATTGTCGCAGATGGAAAATATATATTTAATTTTTAAAATAGCATATTTATAAACGATTTGAATAACTATTCAATATTTAGTTTCTATTTTACTTTGACAAATTATAAATAATTTTATTTTTTATTGTTTTTAGTTGAAAATCATATCGAATGCCGTATGGATGATATTTTTCTTCTTGGATTTCTTCGTGCAAGAAAATTCGATCAGCAGAGAGCTTTTCAATTGCTTAAAAATTATCATTCTCGAAGACTTGAATATCCTGAATATTTCGATAACCTTTTACCTTCTAAATTAGAACATATTTTATCACAAAAATGCGTACAGTATTTGCCTCAGCCAGATCAAAAGGGACGATACATTTGTATATCGCAATCAGGTGAATAATAATAAACGTTGAGTATCCCTAATCCGAAATGCTTGAAATTGAGAATCTTTTGGAATTTGCAGTACATGATATGGAGTTGAAGAAAAGTTAAAAAAATTCACACACAGATTTTTTTTTTGCATTTGATGTAAAAAACAACGGAAAATAAGTAGTTTACATACCTCCATTGAAAATGATGGTTTACTGACAATGTGCCATGACAGCGCGCGCAATATGGGTTATCTTTTATAACATTAACAATCTGTTTATATTTCTATCCCAAAGGTCGACTTGCTGTTAAATTAAGTTACGGATTTCGGAATATTTTGAATTTCGGATTAAGAATATTCAACCTGAGATGCTTTTCTATTTAGATATACTATCTGGACTTTGAATTATTTACAAGAATCATTCAAACAGAATGACTTTTCAGAAGGATGTTCTGAAAAATTCTGCTTTGACTTGGAATCAATTCAGGATTCTGTATAGTTTTAAAGCAGATTTTTAATTCTCTGATGATAAATCATGATATGTGAATTCCAATTTTTGGCATTATAATAATACTTCCGATAATATGATTTATATACATCAGTGTTTTCCAAACTATAGGGCGCATATCTGTCACAAGAGGTTCCGCAAGAATTAACAAAAACGTCATTTTTGAGAGAAATAAACAACAAAAATAAATTCAAATTGGTGTCGAAAAAATGAATCTGCAAAAGGGTTATAAATATACATATCCATGTACCCAGAAACTTTCAGTTGCTGCTGTGTTAAACACAAAATATCGATCTCGTTTAATGTTTCAAAAAAGAATTGCGAGTAGCGATATCTTTAATCACATTCCAATTTCAGAGAGTTTGTGTCGAGAAAAAGCCAACTCATCGCATTAAATATTATGTTATGTAAAACGCATATTCTATTTTTCGTTTTTTTTTTTGCAATATTTGTTTAATTGTATAAAAATTATTACGCCATAATAAATGTCTTTTATTATTAAAAGCACCTTAGAGTATTATACAAAATATAGTATAATATTTTGTAATATTAAATTGTAAGTAGAAAGTAAAATTAGACTGTTATGAAAATAAGGTGCATACGAACATTTTATGAAAATATGGGAGCAGACACAAGAAGTTTGGAAACCACTGATTTACATCGCTTATGAATTTTTTAAATTTATAGAAATAATATTTCATTTAATACTTTCATAAATTGTAATATTAATTATAATTTTCGAAAATGAATATTATTGATGGATTGATGACTGGATAATTATATTTAATTATAAAAATATAATACAGATATGTATATAACTATTGTAATTGCGATAAATTTTGATTGTTCATTTAAATTAATAAGGTTAATGGAAAACATAATATCAAACATGAAAATCGATTTTTAATCAAAATATGAAATAATATGGTGTGTTTATAATTAGAAATTTCCAGCATCAAACTAATAAATAGCATATCATATGACAAAAGTTTCAAAAAGTAAATAAATTACTGTGTTCAGTTTCTTCAAATATAAGATGAGTCCATGGAAAGTCACATAACTCTGCAAATTTAAATATTTCGAAACAAATTGATATATTGAAGTAATGTTTTCACAACAGTATAACAATAATATGAACTCACGAAATAGCATGACATATTGAAGAAATCACATATTTATCATAAAGTAATAATCAGCCAAATCAGCAGCATGCAAATGTTTCGGCTTTTCATTCTTATTAAGAATAGTTTTGCTTAAACTATCATATCATCATGGGAGACTATCCCATGATGATATGATAGTTTAAGCAAAACTATTCTTAATAAGAATGAAAAGCCGAAACATTTGCATGCTGCTGGTTTGCATGCTGCTATCACCAGATAGACATTTGCATGTCTATCTGGTGGCGGCTACTTATAGAGCCCACCACAGGTTGACCAACAACATTCTTAGTGGAATAAACCAAGATGGAAAGCCAAGTGTTTTCACGCAGCTAATCCGACGGATTTAGAAATATTTGAAAAGGTGTGTTACGTGATCTTCTATAGGCTCATAAAGG
Organism: Olivierus martensii; assembly: GCA_000484575.1. NCBI lineage: Eukaryota > Metazoa > Arthropoda > Arachnida > Scorpiones > Buthidae > Olivierus > Olivierus martensii. Next base: position 43,317 of record AYEL01064767.1, on the reverse strand, counting down.
TTAATAAAATCTTAAGACATTGCCCAATAGGGCTACAGGCCCTGCTTTACCGAGTAGATACTACAAGAGTCCTTATGTAAGATGTATACTGTATTGGCTTTAATCATAGCTAACGATCCGGCTGATCCCCTCGCAAGAGTGGACAGCCAGTGAAGTGGCTTGTTTCACTCCGTCACTTAGAGTTCTAATAGAATGGAAAGTCGCGTCATTTGCCAACAAAAAAATCATAGCCAGTGCACGGCTGGTAATTAATTCACCCCTTTCAGGTCCATTTCAACGAGAGAGACCAGGCTGATCCAGCTAATCCACTGGGAAGAAGATCCGACTTAGGTCTCTCGTGCATTATCTGCTGTAACAACTGATAATTATCAAAATAGGTAGCATCAAGCGCCGTCACCAACTGATCCCGAATGCACAGATACACAACTACAACCATGAGCAAAATTCAACGGCCGAGCACAGCTATGTGCAGGTATCCACAGCTCAAACAATACTTAGATCTTAGACAGATTTTGCTCCTAGTGATGGAGTGAGTACCGAAGGTACACATCACCCCAGTTATCCTGCGATCGCGGACGATCGAAAATAGGCAAGAGATCTTTCCCGCTTCGTGACCCAATGCAGTCGTATCATCTCCACGGTGCTCGCAAGTCACCGTGGAGATGATATCGACCGACGCCGTGCAGTGGACGGGCACTGGTGCTTTACGACGGCCGACTATCGCTCGAGGCTACTCCACGGGATTCCGTTCTCTCTAGGGAAACAAACTTCCCTTAGTCTGGAGATGAGTTCCCTACAGTCCGAGTTAGACCATTTCTCGGATGATTGAATTCGGACTGTAAGGCTTCTATCCCTCCGCCATTCATCCCGTCTGCACGATACACCATCTTTGAATTTGGAATTTTTTCCAGAGGATTTGTACTTCACGAAAGGCATATGGCAAGACTAGTCAGACTCTTCCTCATGGTCTTCTCTTCTTCATTGGTGAATTTTTCACATGATTAAGTGACTGATGGTCCGGCACAGGCCCAACCAAGCTCACCCGATACTGCAGGACCTCTCTATAGAAACTCAAACAAGGTCCAAGACGAATCAATCCTGCTAGGACATACCGCGGCGGTCTATGCTAGGGCCCAAATCTATTTCATCAAGCCTCCACGAAAGGCTACTGTCATGGCGGCGACCCGGCGGTAGACGAGGCACGGTATTTTAATTTAGACTGTTTTTTTGTGCGCGCGCCATTATCGGAAGTCAGATTAAGCCCCCGATGACGTCTCATTTCCGGTCGTGACCAAATTTTAGCTCCTACGGCAAAAGTAGCGATTCTGCACAATTATCACTATCATTACCACGTGTAGATAAACGAACCGTCATTGCCATAGCAACGCAACAATTTAACTAAACTAATTCTATTATTGTAGTAATAGAATTTTATAAAAATTATCGAATTATTTATGCTGCTACTGATTTATTATTTAATCTATTACGTTTTTTTAATCAATGATTATTTTATTTCATGATTTTCATTATTGTAAGTTTTTATTATGTAGAATAATCTGTATTTGAGATTAATTCACTTACTTCTTGATGTTCTTGGTTCCAGACTATAATTGTTGTTTCACGTGTTTTAATATAACGTTTTTGTATATCGTACAGTTGTATAAATTTCATAATAACACGAAAAAGAAAGAACTCTTTAGGTGAATTAACTCCTGGGCTAAACGGAATGAATTTAATTCGAAAAAATAAAACATTAGAGAAGATCGAACAAATCGACAGAATTCTAATAGAGAAAGAAAGATAAAGAAGTTGAACATATATTTCAAACAGAAAACGTATCTATTCGGGAAAGATTTTCAGAATACATTGAAGAAAATGCTGACGGTCATCTAAAAGGTTATAATTTAAGAGAAAGAGAAACTTAAGTAATACACCATGAACTGCCCGAGCAACGCCGAGTACGGATATGCTAGTATTAAATAGACCTACTTTTTGCAGGTCTATTCAACGATTGAACAGGCTTTATTTATAATCATGATTTGACTAATCCAAATCAGTGGTCCGCGAAAAGATTTTGCTGGTCCGCGTAAAATTTCAAGCGAGATAGATTAACGACAAAGTCATTTTTTGAGTGCTTCATGAATAAGTTTAAAATTTCTTTAGATTTTTCTTTCCCAAGTCTAATGTAACATTTGCGTTCAAAATTTCTATTATTATTAAGAGTAATGTATTATTTTACGAATACTGTTATTTACACTCATTTCATTATATTATATTCATTATAATGTTTATTTTATATTTGTAATAATTAAACTATAATTTTGTTATATTTACTCGTAATAAATGTATTTCAAATTAATAAAATGGAGGTTTTTCTTCATTGTCTTATGAATTTGTTCATCTTTTTAAAAAAATTCGTATTAGTGGTATGAATTTAAAATCATAAATTTAGTGGTCCGTGAAGCCCGAAAGGTTGTCGACCGCTGATCTAAATGATTAATCTAATGATTTGAATAAATAAGACTTCATAATATGATTTATTTATAAATCAGAGTATCAGTATTTTTGAATGGACTATAAATGGATACAATTAATTGATTCAACTAATCACATGGTAGCTTTCACTTAAAAATAATATAAAGTATAAATTATGAATTTCATAAGGGAACATTGCCAAGAAAAATTATTCGTTTAGGTTCCATATGAGTTTGATTATGAAACGTGGAACAATTAGCATCAGTTAAAGAAATATGTAATTTTTCTTAATAAGACAAATAATGAAACTCGTAGATTGTTCAGCGTATACAGTGGATTCCGCTTAATTGGGACAGCCTCGTAATTCGGACAAATCTCAAAGAACGGAAACCAAACTAATAAGCTAATACAAAATTTAAATCTCAAAGAACAAAAACCAAACTAATAAACTAATACAAAATTTAAAAGCATTTCTAAGACAACTTTTAACTAATAACCTAATACATAATTTAAATGCTTAATTGGGACAACTTTTAACTATTGGGACAATAGCAGAAAAGGAATTTTCAATTTTTGATATATTTTAGGGATTTTTTGGATAAACTGATAAACTAATACATAATTTAAATGCTTAATTGGGACAGGAGTCAAAGAATGGAAACCAAACTAATATATAATTTAAACACTTAATTGGGACGATAGCAGGAAAGGAATTTTCAATTTTTTATATATTTTAGGGATTTTTCGAAAGTATAACAACACTACATACACTAACAAGGAATTTTCAATTTTTGATATATTTTAGGGATTTTTCAAAAGTATGGAAACACTACTCAATTTTTGATATATTTTAGGGATTTTTCGAAAGTATGGCAATACTATATGCACTAATACTTCCAATTTTTGATATATTTTAGGGATTTTTCGAAAGTATGGCAACATTACATTTTGATATATATTTTAGGGATTTTTCGAAAGTATGGCAACATACGTACACTAATACTTCTTGTGTTCTTTCGTGACTGTTCTTGGACTGCTCCTCGTCTGGTTTTACTAACCGAAAATTAATAGTAGTTTGTTAACTGACATCATAAAAGGGGACAGACCTTTGTTAGTAAGATTTTGTTAATTGACATCATAAAAGGGGACGGACATTTGTTAGTAAGACATTTGTTAATTGACATCATAAAAGGAGATGGATCTTTGTTAATAAGACTATTTGTTAATGGACATCATAAAAGGAGGCGGAGCTTTGTTAGTAAGACTAGTTCATTGCTTACAACTCGTGCTTACAACTCACATTAATTGAATATTTGCTCACACTAACTGAAAAATGTATCATTTTTTTAAGTCGCACTAATCGAATATCGCATTATTCGAAATCGCACTAATCGAGGCATATCTGTATATTAAACTGTTTTGTGGTTGTGATGAACCAATATCCTTATATATTGTATCATTTCAACCACAATTTGTTTCATGCAAAAATTATTGTACAGATGTCTTAATACTTATATAAGCTTGAGGGAGATATTTATTTTGTTTTTGCAAGTAATCCATGTAAAAATAGATGTATTTCATTGATCACTTTACAGAAAAATGCATTTAAATTCTGTCATTTCTAAAAAATGTAGACATAAATGAACAGCTAATAACAAAATGGTTTTATAAACAGATAATTTGAAATTCAGAATAACTGCTTAAACTCAAGCTATAATCAAACATTTTATAAAAATAGCACAAAACTGCTGTTTTGTGGTTTAAAAAAAATGTTTGATTGTACATTTTTTAAAAATACTGCTTTTTCTTTTTTATTATTATTAACAAACAATAGCACTTACCACAGTTGAGGTTTATCTTAAGTTTTCTTACTAGTTGAATATCTATGGCTAACATTTTTGGTATTCCTACCATCTTCAGATCAAAATGTTCTAACAAAGATTCAAACATTCTAACAGTTTGTTTACAGAATCACAACAAAATCAAAAAACAAAAAATAAAAATAAATGAAAATCGTTGTTAAGTTACAGTTTCTTAGGCAACCCATTGATATCTTATAGATAACTAACTAAAATGAATGTAAAATCCAGTTGTGATTGTTTTTTTGTGTACTACAATTGATAGTCTCTTCTTACTTTTTCTAACGCATATTTCCAGGCTGAAGAAGGTTCCGTCGCTGTTCTGTCATTTAATAACTTATTATTTTTCCGTTTCCTCATTTATATTTCTTATGTTCATAAGAAGGATATCACTAAAGGTAAAACCAGCATAGCCTTGGCAAAGGAAGCTTACTCGACAGACTTAAGTATAGAATGGAAAGATGCCAAAGTGATAAGAAGGGTCAGAAAGAAAACCCAAGAATGTACAGTGGAAAGAAATAATGAGGAAACAGGAAAAATAATAAGTTATTAAATGACAGAACAGCAACGGAACTACCTACAGCCTGGAAATATGCATTAGAAAAAGTAAAAGGGACCAATGATTATAGTGCACAAAAAAACAACAACTGGATTTTACATTCATTTTAATTAGTTATCTATAAGATATCAATGGGTTGCCTAAGAAACTGTAACTTAACGATTTTTTATTTATTTTTTGATTCTGTTGTGATTCTGTAAACGAACTGTTGGAATGTTCGAATCTTTGTTAGAACATCTTGGCCTGAAGATGATAGGAATACCAAAAACATTAGCCATAGATATTCAACTAGTAAGAAAACTTAAGATAAACCTCAACTGCAGTAAGTCCTATTGTTTGTTAGTAATGTTTGATTGTAGATTGTATTTATAAAGAATACTGGATAATGTCAAAAAGAAGTAAAATAAACAAAATTGTAACATAGATAATATCTTTAATAAATAATATGAATGTAAATGAGTTATGAAATTTTTTTGATACAACTGCAAAATAATAATATATTGATTATACATCTGTCGACTACATTTTAGAATAATGACAGAAAAGGAAATCTTAATAGAGTTCATTTTGAAACCAAGCAATTACATAAAATAATTATCCTACAATTTTATTTTATTAATTACTTTTATGAAATTTTTTGGTTTTTGAATTAAAAAATATCATTAAATTGTGATAGCTATAAATATGCATGAAATAATGTTGAAAGGCACAGATGCAATATTGCAATGATAAATTTTTAATTAATTGTACTTATTTAATTAGAAAACAAATTATTTTATTTCAATTAAAGTGCCATAGTTTCATTTGCAAATTAAAGAAAGCATAAATCTGAAAAGACTAAAATCAATAAAAATATGTCATGATTGTAGCAATATTGTTTGGAAAATTCTCACATCCATAAACAATGACTTGAAAAGAACCAAATTTGTATTTTCAATATACAGCAAACCTTTGCTAAATCAGGATCAAATATGAAAAATTTATCTCAAGAGATTTACAACTTTTGAATCTTCTATTAATATCTTGGCTTTTTATAGTTGGTAAATAAAAAAACTATACTGATCTGTTATCCTCAATGGTACTATAGTAGTGCCTCGCAATTCGTCATTAATCTGTCGCTGAAGTAATGTCGAATTGAGAAACTGTTGAATCGCGGGACAGTATTTCCCATATAAGACTATGTAAAATAAATTAATTCGTTATCAGTCGCTATCCCACTCCTCTAACTAACAGGTGAGGTGAGAGAGATATAATAAAGTAAATAATATAGTGTATGTGTTTTACTATTATATAACACACTAAATTACAAAATATACTTTATACACAACACACAATTTATTAGCCCTTGGATGTTGGAATAAAGTTTTCCAGCAGACACCCTAGCACCCATAATCTTTTGTCTCTGTTGCAAAACGTTGCCACAGTTGTCCTAGGACCGTCATACTCGAGTTTCATTTTAATTGTACTACCTTTCTGCATTTTATTTACATTTTTTTTTCTTCTTCTCTTTTCTCAATTGAGTGTTTTTCTTTTCAGAATTACTCCTCTGGTCAGTTCTCTTTGAAATCATCCATACATTTCACTCAAAAAACAATAATAATAATTACAAATTTTTTACTTTCTGAAAAATGTAGGATTGAAAATTAACACAAACAACACGGGCAAACACCAAAATAACCCAAAAAGAACTGAAAAATAGCAAATGACATCACTTAATTCCATGCATGCGCATGCGCAAACCCACGAAACTCAAATGTCGAATTGCAAGGCACAATTATATCTATATCATTAAATTTTCTGTTTTCTAAGTTGTCACCTATTTTGTCATTTATCTTTGTCTATGTTTTTTTTCTATCTTTTGTTTCACTAATCTAGATTCTTACTTAATCCAAACAACCTCTCCCTCAATTAATCCAGATAAATAAGAGTTTACTAAAAATGATCTTATAGCTTACTAGAAGAATTGCTTATTGGAGAGCTAGATTTGTCTCTAACAAAATGTAAATCAATAGTTCTGCTTATATTAAATAATATTTAAAAAAATCTGATTATTTTGAAAATATGGACTGACTCATCATTCTTCAGAAAAGTTATCTGTAGCCACAGAGATTTCTGAAAATATTTTTGTTGTATTCTCATCAATTTTATACTTTTACCATGAATTCATTGATTAGAGAAATCTATAGTCTAGCAAAATCTATAATCTAACAACCTATATTATTCAAACCCTACTCTAACTCCACTGTTTAAAGTTGCAAAAACTTTTTTATACATGCAGAGTTGCTATAAAATTTTATCACAACACCAGAACATTTTAAAAGGATTATTTAATATCTTCATATAATTGTTTTTTATTGTATTTTTTTATTTTATAGTTTTTTGTATTATCAAATACAGTGGATTCCACTTAATTGGAACACATTGGGACTAAACCATTTTGACCCAATTACGTAGCTGCCCCAATTAAACGAAGCAATAATAAATTCTAAAATAAAATATGTAATTCGTAGGTAAATAAATAATAGGTAAAAAAGTAATAATTAGGTATCTATTTTAATGCTTTATTAAAATAGGTATCTAATTATTAGTTTTTTACTGATCTCCTCTGACTTCGTCTTCAAAATTGGGCCACTGATATTCATGCTTTGCCCGCTATAACTATAGAAAACCATTGATCTAATGCTTCATCGACTTCTGGATCCTTTCCATCACACTTTCTTTTTGATGTTCCAGGAATTTCTTTCTGTAATGCCCACTACTCACACAGTTGATTTTCTTGTTATAGGAGATGCGCTATGGTAGATTTTGGTTTATTTCAGCAAATCTACAAAGGCTTGTATTAAATGGCTGGCTTTTAATTTTATCCAGCCAAAGCAATTTTACTTGAAAATTTAAAATCCTTTCTAGAGATCTTGGCAAAGATTTAAAAATTTTAAATAAAATCGACACCGTAAATGAATAACACTAGGTACAGTGATGGTAGACTTAAGTACGCACACGCCAGACTCACGACTAGATAACTGATTCTCATCACGCTAGTGTTGCCGAATACAGTATTGTTGTGTAGATAACTGATTCTCATCATGCTAGTGTTGCTGAATACAGTATTGTTATGTATTATTTATAAACGATGATATTTTTATTTATAATTTTATTAAAAAATGGATGTTTATATCAGTGTGGCGACAATGTGTTGACGATATGTATGTAATAGGACGCAACGAAACGACCTGCTCAATGTGTTAGTCTGTATTGTCTTGTAGAAAAGTTTAACCTGAAAAATTACGATTAGTCTGTATTGTCTTGTAGAAAGGTTTAACCTGAAAAATTACCGGAACAATAAAATGTTGTTATAATTTTCATATAAGGATTATTTTTTAAGGAAGCATACAATAAGTATTAGTGTACAAAAAATCCCTAATATATATCAAAAATTCAGAATTCCTTTTCTGCTACTGTCCTAATTAAGCGTTAAAATTATGTATTAGTTTATTAGTTTGGTTTCAGTTCTTTGAGATTTGGCCCAATTACGTGGCTGCCCCAATTAACAGTGTCCCAATTACCCAGAATCTACTGTAAATAGTTGTTAATGTTAAAATTTATTAGATTTCATTAGAATAAATTTAAAAGTACTGGATTAGTTTTTCATTAGATTTAGAAAAAATCACGAATCAATCAGAATAAAATTTTTAAAAAAGATCACAAATATTATCATCATCATAATTGAACTTAATTATAAAGGAAACTTTCATAAGAATTAAATCATCACAAATCAGAAAAATCAATTGAATAATAATTCAGTCATTTTCTTGTTATAGGAGATGCGCTATGGTAGATTTTGGTTTATTTCAGCAAAGATTTTTAACTTTAACTTTTTCGCTGCTGTTGCGTTCATTTTGGTTCACCCTGTATAATTCTCTATTATAATCTCCATTTGAATGATACCTACATAATCACTTGTTACATATTACATTTTCATTGTTTTTTGTAGGAATTTTGCAAATACCATGAGTAAGTAATAAAGAGGCTGATAAGTTTTGTCATTATGAAATACAGTATATCAAATACATTTAGGTTCCTGTTTTTGCCATCTTATATTTGCATGATTTTGCTATGACCTTGTTCTAATAAATCAAATTGTTTCAGAATTTTTCTATAACTGCAGACATATATGGACTCAGGATAGGGCACTTGGTACATGTTCCTCCTGTCATTTTTGGGAGTATATACATCAATCATTTAAATTATTAACAATATACAGGTAGGCCTCGATTAGTGCGAGTTCGAATAATGCAATATTCGATTAGTGCGACTTAATGATACTGTTTTTCAGTAAGTGCGAGCAAATATTCGATTAATGCGAGTTGTAAGCATAGACCAGTCTTACTAACAAATGTCCATCCCCTTTTATGATGTCAATTAACAAATTAATGTTAATTTTTGGTTAGTCAAACCAGACGAGGAGCAGTCCAAGAACAGTCATTTGGTTTTGAAGGGGCGAAATACCAGAAAGATGGGCTTTTTATGTTAACTATTTAACATTACTATTATTCAGCTTTGTTATCGTATACATACAGTACAGTACAGAATTTTCTTTTAAAAAGTATTGAAATGGATAAAAGGAAGAACACTTTTGATCAGGGGTGGGCAATTATTTTCTGCTGAGGGCCGGGTTAAACCATTTTCAGGATGAAGCGGGCCGTATAAAAATTGAAAAGTACCTAAGGGCGAATTTAACTTTACAGGGCCATAATTATGTAATTATTAATTATTATTGTTATTATTAAGTAATTATGTAATGAAATTATTGATGATAACATTAGCTACTTTATTAATAATTAATAAAAAAAACTACTTTGACATAAAATGAGTTCTCACATTCAAGCAAGATTGATTCTTGCACAAACACATTCTTCTCATCATCACATGGGACAAGAATAATGGCTGTGCCAATTTGTACACGTTCTTGTCAATCTTGCTATCATATGTAGCGACTTTGTGATACTTACACACAGAATATATTCGTGTGAACCACATTATTTTTTAAGTATACTTTTCTTGTGTTATTTTCTTAGTTTTTGTTTATATGCAAAAGAGACCAAAAGCATCCGTAGAAACTATTTTTTTCATTAGAAACATTAGAAAATTAATTTGTCCTATGAATTAATAAAATTCAGGTAATTTTCTTTAAAAACAATTATTTTATCAAACTGATTGATTGCTAACAACCTATTACATCAGAATGTTACAAAATATTACAAAATATTAATTCTGCAAAACAAATTTGGTGAAATTTACTATGTTCATAGTTAATTACTGTATATCATCAAAATTTGGAGTAACTCGGTAGTGTACTGTCCGTCCAACTTAGCTGCGACCATAGACGCAAGTACATGTGTGCCAATTGAATAGAGTCCAGTGACATTTTAAAATAGGGATGACAGCTTCGCACATGGATGTTTTCAAATGCAAGATAAATGAAATTGAATGGAAGTTTATTGTAATGTCAAATGCTAAATGATTAGTTTCGACATTGGAAATAGTATATTTAACAGAACTTAATATAATATTAATTCAGTAATTTTTACTAACTGTGACTCTCCCTTTAATGTTTGGACTCATCCACTTTAGCTAGGCACAGCTTTCGTGGACGGACAATATGTGTACACTAGCGACAATTCCATTATTTTATTTTTTCTTTTTGAGTAGAATTTTACAAATGTGGGCTTGAAACTGTTGTGTTCTAATTTAAGCGGTGGGCCCTATAAGATGCCTTCGCAGGCCAGATCCGGCCTGCGGGCAGTCTTTTGCCCCCCTGCTTTTGATGATTAAACAGGAAATGAAAAAAGAGGTTAGTGATTACGCTAGAGCAAAAAATGGATGTAATTGAGCGACATAAAAGTGGCATTCAACTTTCACTTTCGATATGCTCTTTTGGGTTTGATTTGGCGGTTGGTTTGATGATGGTATGAGACGCAATTCCTGGTAAGTTATTAATTTAGATGATGAACAACAATGTAAAATATGAAAATAAATATTTCTTAAACAGTTAATATTGTGGTTATTCATTGTGAGGTTGGCCAATGGCTGGAATCTCACAAAGCAAGAACCAATTACCATATTTTACATATGGTTAATACTTAAAATAGTGCGAGAAATTTGTGGAACCCATTATTCGCACTAATCGAGGCCTACCTATAATTATTTGTAGTATGGTGTTCTTCATTCTTCTGTAGATATTTCTAATATATTTAGTTATATTATTTTCCCTGTTATTTTTTACTTGTAACTCCATTCTTAAATGATATCTAATATCAGTAGTATTAAACATTTTATAGAAATATCATTCTTATCATAATAATATGCATTTCTAGGTGTATGTAATAGTTAGTCTATATGCTTTATACAATATGTTTTTAAATTATAAAATATTTCATTGAATATCAAGTTTTATCATAAAATAATAAACTTTGAAATTTAAATTCAAAATATTTTTTCAAAAATAGATTAAAAATTTTAGTATGATACAGAGGAAATATGTTAAAAAAACTGGAAAAATTTTATAGCTTAATGATGAATTATAACTGTAATAAATATTTTTAATAATAAAGTAAATTTTATAATGATTTAGTCAATAGATAAATTGTTAACATAGAACAAGTTTAAATTCATATATTTAAATGAATTCAAAAAACAAAGTATTAGGAATCCAAATATAAGATAAATTGTTTTTTTACTCTTGTAAGATTAGTTGAATGTCATGATTGAAATGTATCTCTTATATATTTATAATGTGAGATTTTCTTCAAATCCTTAAAAACACAAACAAAATATGTGTTTTTAAGGATTTTAAGAATATCTCCTTATTCTTAATAAAAAAATCTAAATATCTCCTTATTCTTAAAATAGATATATTTTAAGAATAAGGATTTTAAGAACATAATTTTATTTTAAAATAATCAAGTGTGTCTAATTAATCATCTTTCAGTTATTCTTGTTTAAGTCCCCTACTTAAACAGATTTTTAAATTTTGTGGTTTTAGGATGCTTAGATGCAAAAGTCTTTTATTTCTATTGACTTTCCATAAAATACAAATAAAAAATTCATTAAGCAATTTACTTTTTTTTATAAAAATATCACTTATGACCTTAAATTTTCTTATCTTTGCTTAATGTATGCTTATAAATTTCATTTAAATATATTTGTTAAAGTATTTTCATTGATTTTCATTAGCCATATGAATGTATGCATTTTATTAATGTACACATTCATATATATTGAATTTAAGCATTGTTGGATTTACATGATTTTTGATTTATGTAGAAATTTTTGATATGAATTAACTGCATATGTTGGGGACATACTCTATTTCTTAAAAATTTCATATTTTCAATTTTTGGTGGAACATTTTTTGAGAAAACAAAAAATAAAAAACTTTTTAAGTTTTTTAAAGACAATATAATACAATACTTAAAACTTGAAGTATACAATAACTGTAATAAAGATGTTTATATCCTACCTAAGTGCTAGAAAAAAGAATTTATATGAATTTATATTTTTTTATGTTTTCTTCATGCTTCATATATTGCTTATATAATTTTAAGTTTATATGCATGTATAATTTTAAGTTTAAATCTGTTCTAATCATTTCATTGTTCTCTATTTATGTATCTTTAAGTACTGATGATGGATATAGTATTATGAAAGTATTTTATAACAACATTTTTGATTATTATATTTTAGTTCTCCAAACAATTTAGTAAAATTTTTTATTTTTTAAGAATCTAATCTGTCAATGTAATATATTTTTCGATATTTAACAACATAATTAGCTATGAAAAACATTAAATAAAACTATAAAAAAGAAAAATATAAAATAGTATAAAAATTTATATTTTATTCTGACATTTAATAGACAACAAAAATTTTATGCTAAATATGGATTTTCATAGCCAATATTTAACATAAAATTTGTCCAGAGAATATATGATACTTTTATAGTAATTTTTTTAGATTAGTAAATAAAACTTTTTTTATAAATGCCATTTGCTATTTAAAATTGCAATTTATAGATGGAAACTCAAAAGGTTTAATAATAAATGTATTGTGAATATACACAGTGCTTTTATGTATCAATATTATAACCATAAACAAGATGGTAAAATTTTTAATAAAGAATATTTGTCTAAATAAATAAATTCCTACTTTTTATCATTGATTTTTGAAAATTTGCCTTATATTTGGTAGTGCTGTATTTTTATTCTAGATTTATAATAAAATTTGCATATTACTTCACTCTATACTTCAGGTATCAAAAATAGAAAAGAAAAGAAGAAAATGTTATGCATAAATTTTAGGCTTTTAAACGATGTTATCTACTTTAAACTTAAGAATGAAATAAATTGATTCAATTTAGTGAAAAATCAGATGAAAGTTAGAATCCATCAAATAAATACAATAATTAGATTTTAAAATAAAATTACTTGAGAGCATGAATTTTTTGTGTGTGTTTTATTTGACTTTTAAAAAAAAATTAAAGATTAATACTTCAGATGATTCACTGAATTTAAAGATTAAATTTTTTAAAATCATAAAAAATGATACAAAAATCTATGAAAATTTATGCAGATAATAAATAAAACATACACAATTTACTTATGATTAAGGAATTTCAAACAAATTCTGTTGCAAATATACATAAATTTTTTATATTGTATTATTATAAAATTATTAAATTTGTTATAGATATTTTTTCTAGTTATAGAGCAAGTTCCTGCATTTAAATTTTTACATTTACAAACTGACTTTTTTTTAACTATACAAGTTAAATTTATTTTATCATCTCTGTACTTTCTGATAAATTTTCCTTTAATTGGGTAAAAAAAGTACCCAATTTATTTATATTTTTAGAAAAAATAAATAGAAATATGCAAAAATAACTTTAACAACAGAAAATTTGTGATTATATAAATGTATATTTTATAACTTTTTTTAAATCAAATAATTATTAAAATATCCAACAATGAAAAAATTAAGTACAGATTAACAAAAAGAAACAAATTTCATTATTTTTCATAATTTAAAGAATCAAGAAACTGGAACAAATAAGTTTTACTACTATTATTAGTAGTAATATTTCAAAATTTTTCCAGATTCAATATATGATAAATATTAGTTATTTAAGTATTTAAATCAATGAATATATTTTTCTTTTGATTGTCATAAAAAAATAAAGCCATTTAAATCCAATTTTACATGGATTTTGATTTTGGTTTGTTTATTATCTGCAATTTTTTACATTTGTTCATCCAAAGAAATGATATCCAAAATTTTAATAAAACATATTCATTCATTCTTTTTTTCTATTATTTTCTAATTCAAACAAAATTAATTCAATTACTTATTTATTTTAAATTTAATGTTTATCTGGCATTAATTTTTATTTTTGAATATGTAATATAATCTCTATATTTATAAGTTTAAAAATTTTCAAACATTATCTATAAATAAATGAAAATCAATTTTACTGACAAGATTAAGATTAAATTTGAAATTGCCATCAACAAAATATTATTTGCATTAATATTCTATTGTTATTAAATTTTATTATGTCTGTTAATTAATGTCATACAGGTTTCAATTTTTTATCAAAATTAACTCCAGAAAACTATTTATACTACTGCATTTGTTGATTATTAAATAAATATAGTCTATAAAACAGCACTTTCTACAGTAATATTCAAGAGAATAACTTTAATAAAATTTTCTCTTGAATGTTACTGTAGAAAGTGCAGTTTTATAGACTATATTTATTTAACTCCAGATAACACTAATTGTATTTAAATGTTATTTCAATAGGTATTCAAAGATTTTTAATCGTGAATAACGTTTTCGGACTGGATTAGAGTCCATCATCAACATGTTCATAGTTCTACATTCGACATTCGGAGAATTGTCGAATGTAGAACTGATGATGGACTCTAATCCAGTCCGAAAACGTTATTCACAATTAAAAGTCTTTGAATACCTTGCTTATAGTGCTTTTGTATGATATTATTAGAGACATTATAAATTTCCAGTCTGAAAATGTTATTCACGATTAAAAATCTTTGAATACCTTGCTTATAGTGCTTTTATATGATATTATTAGAGACATTATAAATTAAAATTAAAGAGTTAAAAATTTAATTATTAAGATGGCAGTCCATATAAATAAAATAGTCAAATATCAGAGGGGAGTGATTCAATTTCTGGATCACAATGCATAACACCGAAAAAAATTAGTGATAATTGGTTACAATTTATAATAATTTCATATAATGAAATTAAGTGCCTATATTTGATAAAACTTTCAATAACAGATTTGGAGAATGAGATGCTTTCAGGCTGACCAAGCATAATAACTGATATCTAATCAATCATGATTAATCTCTAATTAGAAAAAATGAAAGATTTTTTAAAAGAGACAGAAAAAAGAATATCTACAGATATTCTTCATTATAACAAAGAGTTATGAACTTATGTTACAAAACACAAAAAACAAATGGTAAAAACCAGTTATGCAGGTGAAGCATGTTTTGTCAAAAACTGACAAATGAAGACATGAATTTACTATATTCTGAAGAAGAGACACTGGCACTGTTAATATTTATAAAAATTTTTCTTTCTACTTATTGATTAAATTATCAAATCAAAATATATATACTGTATATAGAGGAGGAAAATAAATCTCTTAACGCTCACCAAACAGAAAATTTAATTTATAAAGAAAGTGGAAAAACTAGGGCTTGTTTCGCCCCGTCACTTAGTATTCTCCTTGAATGGAAAGTGGCGTCATCTGTTAACAAAAAAAAAATAATAATAATAATAATACTGTTGAAAAATTCAGTTTGGTTATTTTTATTGTTTAACAACGGTAAGTTTTCTATCGATCTTTTATTCTATCAAGACTCTTTAAGTCTTTTTGCAAACTCAAAAAATCAGATAAAAGTTAATCTTTTCAATCAAATAAATAGGTATCGCAATTTTTTTTTTTTTTGTATTAAAATTTTCGTTTTATTAACGTACAGTATAGTGGAAAATACATATTCTGTACGCGTACACACACGTAAGTATCGTTTATCGTGTATAAAATAAATATTTACACAAATTGTTGATTATAGTACAGCTGCAGACTAAAGAAATTCTCTAGCACTTATTCCATTCTATCTTTCTGTTCACATATTCTGTTAAAGCTACAGCTTTCATAAGATGATTTCTGCTCTGCACAAAGACTTACACGAGAAGAATATCCAGACGGAGATTAGTTTCAAAACCAGATATATGTTTACTTAAAAAAATAATAAGAATTTTATCGAGCTTAATCAATTTTAACATTAAATACGACTCTCGCTTACTGTAATTTTTAATGAAATTTTAATTTTTTTTTTTTAATATACCGGTATACATTTCAATACGGTGTTTGTTCTCTCCGACTTTATCAATATTGAATTTTTTTTTATTTTAGTTATTGCGTGAGTTTTACAGATTTTTTGTGTTAATTTTTTTCTCCTTCCGCGATTAAGTTGTCTTTTTGTGATGCAAACGAATACATTCGTTCGCGTATATATATATATATATAAGCTAATTCAAATTCTTACAATTCTTAATTAAATT
Source organism: Olivierus martensii (assembly GCA_000484575.1). Taxonomy (NCBI): domain Eukaryota; kingdom Metazoa; phylum Arthropoda; class Arachnida; order Scorpiones; family Buthidae; genus Olivierus; species Olivierus martensii. The sequence goes on along the minus strand of AYEL01064767.1, from coordinate 26,769 downwards.
ATCTCATTTAAATAAATTCATTTTAATGAGTATTTTATCGATAAAAATATTTCTGCGGTTTCTGTGCGAACAACTTTTCTATATTTTCTCTTCTTACTAGTTTGCGATTTAGGCGCGGAGGAGAGGGAGGAAAAAAATGATAATAACAATAATTTTAATTAGGTGTTTTCGGAATTTATTTGTTTATTAAAAATCAAATTCATGTTATGAATGTTCCTTTAAGGTTTGCGTGTTACAGTAGTTAGCCACTCGACGTTAAAAGCCGAACAGCAGGGAATCAGTCATCGAAACAACGAAACGTTATCTGCATGATGCACAGCTTGAATACAGATGATTGAATTACATTTCTGTGTCTGTATCTTCGATGTTATCAACAGGAGTCATCGCAAAATTTACTTTTCTTAACCACAGATTTTCTTTATTTTCAATTTTGATTTTTAAGGTATACTGTAAAATATCAACTACTACTGGAGCCGCTGTCTTTCTGTTAGATAACTGATAGATACTGGTAGCCTTTTATATAATGGAGGCCTGGAATTAATGATGCCTTAAGTCGTGTTAAATTATCCGTGAGGCCTTAAATGTGTGCTCAGTTTAGATAAACATCTTAGGACTGATTTACGATTCTTGAATCCTTTTTTTTTGCAAAGAATGCGATCTGGCAATATAGCTTTGTCGTCATCAATCGAAAACTTCAACGAAATTTATTTTTCTTTAACAGGGATTTTATAACTTATATATATATAGTGTGTAAATTTTTATCGCATATATCCACACACAAAATGACAATTTTTTAATCTTTAATCCGGCAATTTTTTTCCTTCAAAATCCTACCATCCAAGAAAAACAATTGCACTTAGAATACAAGTTCCATTCTTCTCTCTAAAAATCCACTTAAAGTAAACTCTCTCTTTCAGCCTTTTATCTTTATTTTCTCAAAAATGATTCTTTAAAAACTTCACGTGTGACTGTCGATTTCTTGAATCCTTTTTTTTTGCAAAGAATGCGATCTGGCAATATAGCTTTGTCGTCATCAATCGAAAACTTCAACGAAATTTATTTTTCTTTAACAGGGATTTTATAACTTATATATATATAGTGTGTAAATTTTTATCGCATATATCCACACACAAAATGACAGTTTTTTAATCTTTAATCCGGCAATTTTTTTCCTTCAAAATCCTACCATCCAAGAAAAACAATTGCACTTAGAATACAAGTTCCATTCTTCTCTCTAAAAATCCACTTAAAGTAAACTCTCTCTTTCAGCCTTTTATCTTTATTTTCTCAAAAATGATTCTTTAAAACTTCACGTGTGACTGTCGATCTCTCTCTCTCTTCTACTGAATGCAATCAGTCAGTATTTAATTTTATTTTTAGAAAATAAATCTAAAGATAAAAACATAAAGTTGATTTATTAAACATCAAACTGCATCATACTTAAAAATAGAATTTCTGAGTGTTAAATTATGCACGTATTTATATTGTTAATTATTTATATATATTTATAATTGAGGAAAGAGAAAAGTTTTAACGTTATGACTTTTAAAGTTTATCTCGGTCTTCAAAACATTTAGAATGCCGTAAAATATTTATTCATTTATTATTATTATTATTGAGAAGACGTCTTTCATTTATTATTTATTCGGTACATTTATGCATATAACATAAGTTTACCCGAAATCCAAAAATATATATATTCACAAATGTACAGATTAATTTTCCTTGAGGCAAAAGTTCTACTTACATTATTAATTTTGTTCCGTTTATATCTTTAAAAACAAAAACATCTTTTTGTTTTGCAAGCTAGAATTTAATAAAAATTTTGATTACTAAAATGTATTGTTTAAAGTTTTCGAAAAATTGTTTATTTCTGAACGTTTTTTAAACGTCGGTAGACATTTTGACGTGCTATAAAAGCGCTTAAAAAGAAGTTAATTTAACCAATCTAGTGGCCAATTGAGAATTGGCGAGGTGTTACCAGATGAAGTAAATCATTAATAGCACACAGCAAAGATCGATCGATATTGTGAATCAAGTCTGATTAGCCAACACACGTAGAGATAACACTCTTATAACGCCTGCACACACACACACACACACACACACTCTCTCTCCTCCACTCCACTAACTTAAACGTGAAACCACAAATAACTTTTCTTCATTCATAATTAATGCTACTATATTAATGAAATGAAAGTAGGCAAAACCATTTTCTGTACTTCGGAAAACAGAAGCTGCTAATTGCCAGAGCACTACTAAACTGTAAAAATAGCATTTTTAAAAATTTATCGAACTAGTTTTCTTCTATTTTAAATAATAACTTTCGGGGATTCTTGTTACTAATTTTAGACGATTTATTGCATTGGTAGTAAAGTTCAGATTTACATAACAGCGACTTTAATTTTAAGAGAGATTTTTTTTTTACTTATTGTAAAATATGAGTTTCCACATGAACTTTGATATTTTGCAACGTTTAAATGTCGTATTATTAAAATTAGCAGATTGAACTGTTAATTCGTGTGAGAGCATTTATTCTCACTTAATTAGCATTATAAAACTTCAATACGCTAATTTTTTTTATTAATTAACATCCTGTACGTGATAATTAACCACAAAGACGTTTATTGCGAAAGTTTAATAAATATCACAAGTGCTCTCCTTTTTTACCTTCAGGAATATTATCACAATTATTCTCTAGAAAAGAATTTTAAAGATTAACGCGCGTAAACAACATAAATTTCTTTTCAGACGAATAAACTTTAGTTAACTAAGAAAACTGTGAGCCATACACAAGCGGATCAAAATCGGTGGGGGGTCAGCTGTGTCCTCCCCTTGTAAGTAAAACAGTCACTTAAGCAAATGCCAGTTATTATTATTGTATTCTGTTTAATTACTATTTATCTCGAATTATTTTAGCCCCTTATTTTAAATAATTTCTTTCATAATGAAAAAAAATTATAAAAGTACAAAATATGATTTAAAAAATATGCTTTGATTTATAGTATTTGGCACAGTATTTGTCATTACCACGAATCATTGACAAGTCTACAGCTTGGGAAAAACTCTATTTCTTTGTCTGGTCTGGAATATTTAATAATCCGGAATTATTTACATTCCCAAAAGTGCGAGACTATTGAATTCTATTGTAATTTTATTAGAAATATTTTAATTGAAAACATTTATTTTTATTTTGCTATCTTCATATTACGGTATAGTCCCGATTAACCGAGGTAGTCGGGAAATGAATTACCTCGGATAATTCGCAAAATATTCAAAAATTGGAATTATGGACAATATGCATTTAATAATAAAAATAAATAAATCGCATACGTACAATACAGATAGTCCTCGATTTACGACGGAGTTCCGTTCCAACGTATCCGTCGTAAGTCGAGGAATTTTTTAATTCTTGATTTGTTTGATTTCTGTTATAATATTTTCAAAAATATAGGTTAGGTTAAGTTAAATTAGGTTTCTGTTTAACTTAAAACGGTTAAACTTTAAAAAAGAAGACGAGGAAAGCTTTAAGTTGGAATTTTCATTAATAGTATCTTACTGGACATGATAGGATCAGGGCCGACGAGAAGAGGGGATGGTGAAATAAAATTCCTCGGGACTAGGATTTACAGGGGCCCGGACATCATCCCACAATTAGTTTTTTTATCTGCTAATTAACAGTAGAAGGACGATGCTGAAAATTAGAGTCCGAAGTGGGATAATAAATTACCCCAACCTTCTAACTTAAAAATTACTCGGGATCCATGTAAATTTTTCTTTCGAGTCCGGCGACGTCTCTGACGGAGTTATAATGAAATACAAAAATTACAATATGAAAAATGGACATTTCGACTGCTGATTAAAAACTAACATACCAAAGACTGTGATAAGTTAGAAGTGGTGAATCACATTAGCGGTTATTGTAAATTGTTGAAAGGCTTTTCTTGCCAACTAATGGCGACGTTGCGATGCGTATACGAAAACAATATACACGTATGTGTAGGCGGTAAAGTTGAATTAGAGAGTTTTATAATAATTTTTGGTTGTCGTAAGTCGAGACGTTGTTAACTCGAGGATTACCTGTATATTAAAATATTCTGTTATTTATTTAAAAAAGAAATAAGAATTTGATTTATTTGCAGCAAGAAATTATGGCAATATTTATAATTTTAATTTAACTCTAATTTTTATTGTTTATTATTTATGACAGTGTACCGTAATAAAGAAATTAATCTGGGGTGTTTAAAAATCTTTCAAATAGAGCATCTAAGATAAAACATGGAACGTTAAACATCGCTTTCAGATAATGGATTAACTGATCAGTGCCGGATCTAGTTAGTGGAATATTTTTCGCGGGGCCCCTCAAAATTTATACATATGGCTTAAAAGAATTTGTTTAACATCAAATGACTGTTTTTCAAAAAGATTTTCACCTTCTATCTAGAAGATGAAAATCTTTTTGACAACAGAATCAAGATCATCAGAATTTTTAAAATATTACAAAAATCTGGAACCATATCAAATGAAGTAGATTCATTCTTTAATTATGCAAACTGATTGAGGTACAATATATGTACAGTGCCGGATTCGTTTAGTGCAGGGCCGATTGGACGGCTGGATTGGCTATGTGGAAACACTGCGGCTTTCCACTCTGGAGGACCCGGGTTCGAATCCCACCCTTGAAAATATCACGCTCATGAAGTCGATCCCCGTCGTCCGCCATCCGGCTGATCCCTCCGCAGGGATGGACAGCGTGGGAAGGACTTCTTTCTTATTATTCTTATAGAAAGAAAACTGGCGTCATCTGATGACAAAAGAAGGGTTAATTATTTGGATGAATTTCATCTTAATGTGAAAATTTGAACAATTTTATTTTTCCTCGGAAATAGCAACCCCGTGGCCTAATTAGCATATATTAGGTTTCGATATAACATATTGTTTAGAACCCACTCCAGATAGATGTGATTAGGATCAATTAATTTATAACTACCCTGTATAAACCTGTATCCAAAGTATTGTGCTAGGGCTCGATGTAAAAAAGTAATTGGATATGAGGACGTTTTCGGTAACTGTAATCTTCTATAACTTCCTTTATTAAATCGTATCATTTATACGTTCCGCGAATATTGAAAAACGATACATATATTTTAAAATATTTTTTCTTTATACATTATTTAATTACATAAACTTTGACAAACATGGGGCCCCTCGAGCGCGAGGCCCGATTGGGTGCAATCGGTGCAATCGGCTTAAATCCGGCACTGACCCGGATAATTCAACCCCGGATAGTAGGGAGTCTACTGTATATTGGAACAGTCGAATTTATTTTATATTATACTTTGAAATGCTTTATTTTCCCTTTTTAAGTTAGTGAGAATATTTTTATAATTAATTTTCCTTATTCCGAATTTAGTTTTCTGTCATCATCAAACACTGATATCCATCTTCTTTCATAATTTTAAATACTTATTTGTTGTGATTAAAATCTGTATCCAGCCAGTTTCGATTTAAGCGAGAAAACAGTTTCTTCCCAAGTTCTTAAAGATTAACGATTATCGTTAAAACTTTTATGGCGATAAGAGATAGCGACAAAATAAGAGCGATTATCGCAATTTTCTTGTCTCTTATCGTAAAATCCCTGATTATGTGATATGCCTTTAGCAAAGAATAAATGGCTCGCTGTTTATCGGTAAAACTTTACACAACCTAATTAATAGAACGTGATAAAATTTTTTATTTTAAAATCCAGATTAATCGTAAAATAACAATGTTGCATAAAACATAAAAAGGAAAATACCGAAAATTTTAAAAATGGATTATTTGTAAAGTTTGTATCCTTCATTCAATAATAACGTAAAAAAATAGTAAAAGTTATGAAGAATGCCAAAAAGATTTTTTGTTTTTAATGCTACACGATGTATCATCATATTTATGAAGTTATAATTTTTTCTTTATTTACATTAGCCTATATCCACGAATAGCAATCGACAGAAGTTTTCTGATACAAAAATTTTATACATCATTCTCATTTTCCATTAAAGTTAGATTGGGTGTGATACATATTATAAACAAAGCGCGTATAAAAAATTTAGTTGATGCTATAGATACAGCGTATATTCTATAACAGCTTCTTTCAGGTACACTCGACGAACCGGACAATAATAACCATAATTGAAGTATCTGCCATATTTATGTTATTTTCTTTGTACATATTCTTAGAAAGATTTAAAAGTGTAGTTTCTTTTCATAGATGTGAAACTACAAACGAAATAGTTTCTTATTAATGTTCATTCGCAAAACAAAAAATTTATTCATGAATAACATTTGACGATGATTCTGAAATCGTTATTATCGGATAGCCAATATCTAAATTTCCATTTAGTGGATCAGCCATTTTGAAATTATGCAAATAATTTAAAAATCAAATGAATAATAATTAAAGGAAATTGAAAGTTTTTTACACTTCCAGTTCGATCTACGATTCGAATCGATTTAAGTTTAATCTGAAGTTCACTTACACATATATTCTTCCGTCCTTTCGTTGCAGGTTTCGCATTTGACGTAGCAGCACCAATGAAACTTGCAATTGCACTGCCAAGTCCGTTGAAATTGGTGGGTATTGTAACCTCTTCCGCAACACATCAAATCACAACCGTCCGTAGATGAAGAAGTTTTGTTACATTTTCTTCCCCTTGTACCTAAAGAACCTTTCAAAACATCCGCTTCGCAATAATTAGGGGAATTTTCTAAGTAAATTAAATCGCGTGGTTTTGGTTTTCGGTGGGATTTGGATTTCTTTAATCTGAGGTAAAGTGGTTTATCAGATAAAGTTCGCCTTTTTTTCGACCAATATCCAACTACTTTCTTAGCGTTTTGATATTTGGTCATTAAATAATCTCCGATTATAGTAAAAGGAGGCAAAGTCTTCCAACACGTCTTCATGGTACACGAACCAGATACGCCGTGACACTTACATTCGGTAAGAAGAGTAGAAATGACTGCCTAGAAAATGTATAAAATTCATTAAAATATTCTCTAATAATAACCTATATTATTAAATTTAATTTAAAAATTGAATAAATTTTATTTATTAATTCAGTTATATAGTAAAATTATGAATTTGCATATGATAAATTTGTAGCATATCCTGACCACACAAGTAATGAAACAGCAACACATTACAGTGAAAGATGTCAACAATAACGAGATAACCCATCAATCACAGTCTTAATAGCCACAATGAAAGATCAATCTACGAAGGAAAAACTCCAAAGAACACTAAAATTTTAGTTACATCACGAGTTATTTTTAATATTGATTTAGATGGAATCAGCCAGAAAAATTCTTAGGTTGCTCTTTTATCAAAGTAGTCTCTCTGATAAAATTGTAACATAACTTGTACTTATGTTTTAACTTGTATATTATTTATATATAATACAGTATATCGATTTAATGAATAAATCAAGATTATTTTCGCAAAATTCTGATACTTTACGAGAAGAAAAAGTTTCTTTTTTTTGAGGTTTAAAAAAAGGAAACAAATTTTTTTATATTGATACAGAATTTTTTAAGTTAACTATTATATGTTTAGTATTTTTCGAGACTGATATGGAAACATCCGATTATAAAATGTAAATGTCGATAAATAGTATCTTATATAGATATACTATATATATGTATATCATATATATATATCCACGAGTAATGAGTGCAAATCAAACAAGAGGAGGGAAATCCGATGGGAGGAGCTGGTAATAATCTGCATTTGAGGAATTTTCGTCCGCTCTGAGGCCCACTTTTGTCGCGATAAAAACAGTTAAGCCTACCTATCCATCTCCTTTACATCCGCAGCTGGGAGGGGCCGCGGACATAAGAAATAAGCCTGATTAGGCCTGGGAGGATAAACTTGTCTCGAGACGTTTGTCCATATGCCAGTCAAGCATTCTAAAAGGGGAGCCGGAGCAGAAGCAAAGGGGATGAATGGTAACTGGGCCATCCATCAACCATCTCCGACACCCGCTGGTAGATGTCGCCACTAAATGAGACGTCTCTCGGCTCTAATTATTGGCTGAAGGATTAGGGTTATCGGGTCGCAGTTCTCTTCCACTATTTTCCTCCACCCTTCAACGTCTTTACTTTCTTCAATCAATTTTAACCTAGTTGTTTGTACAGGCATCTTCCAATATTTTGCATTTAACAATATTTCTTGCATTTATCGGACACAATGTAATTTCGGTTTGAAGACCGTTATCGATAATCGGCTGAAGTGTGTTTTATATGGAAGCGATCATTTTTTATAATTGTTTGTGGTGAAGCCAAACGCTTCATTGCCCATTATGTACAGAGGCCGAACTGGTTGAGCGATGCGAAGGTCTCGACCCGCATTACTGCAGTGTCGTAACATCTGACTGCCCGCAGGGAAAGTATATCGTCGGATTTAAAACGGTAGCTGAGTCGAATGAAGCGCTCTTACATAAACATTTCTTTTTTCAATCCCTATTCTTTTTGCACGCGAAAAACATCTCGCTGAAGAAATCACTTTTATCCAGAAGAACGAATGATTTTAGCATTTTAACTACTTGGTTGAACTTATCGAATTTAGAACAACAAAATAAGATTATGAACAAAATTATAAAAACATTCTTTTAACAATTCAGTAAACAAAGTTTCTTAATTGAGAATATCCTATTATTCGATTTTAACTATTAATCCATTTAAATAATAATAAGATAATTAATGATAGTTTTGCTCAAATATCTTTACCAAGAGAGCAATGACAAGATTTGAAGCCATGTATACATTTTCTTTGAGACTAATTCGTTAATTATAAAGCGCAGATTGGCCACAGGCTTTAATTTTGATAAAAATCGACTAAAAATGTCTACATTCTTTTTTTAGACTCGAAGTCTTTCGAGGAAAAACGTCTGTTATGAAAGGAGAATGCTGAGGCACCACCGATAGAAAACTGGCTCGAAAAATAACACTTTTTGTACTGGTGGCCCGAGGCTTTCTGTAATCCGTCAATCACAACCGTCAGTAAATTTTAGATCTTTTAACAGTTACGATTGTTTAGATGATAACATTGCACCGTGTGACGGAACAGGTGTTCGTTGCGGCATTAAATTAAAGTTTACTTCTAAAATTGGCACCTATTTAAAACTCGCAGCTGCCAAAGTGACTTTATTATTCGAGATATCTCATTATTTTTTCAATGTACTTTTAAAATTATCATTACGATTTTTAATAGTTAATTTTTCCATTCAATACTACGATATAATAGTACTGCATACTCGTATTTTCGATCATAAGAGTACTTTAACTTATGACTTAATTGTTTAGACAATTTTTTGTATCACCGCCAGTCTTCGTGATTATATGGATAATCATAAAACAGACCAGTCTTTTAATTTTTCTGTTACAATTTATTAGGTATAACATTTGATCAGTCAAAATAAAAAAATAAAAATTTATTTTTATTCTATTAAGTTGACATCGGAAAGGTTCGTTCTAATAAAATAATCGGGAAAAATTAAGGGTATTATTGTTTTGGCTTAAAATCGAGCATAAATTATGCTTAAAACAGCTTTTATGTTATCATTAATTTAACTTTTCTATAGGAGTTTGCTCATTCCTTTCATCTATTAGTATATAAAATATTAAAAATTTCCATACGAGATTATCGAGTATGCATTTATTTAGTTTAGTTTTAGAACATTATAAATACTGCATTAATTTATTTTGTTGCATCTTCAAAACAAGAACAGAGAGTCCACATTATAACAGTATTTAGAAGTCCTATCATGATATTTTTGATGCATAAATTTTTTTAGCATATAAATCGATCATCTAAAATTAACATGGACCAATTCAGTTTGTTTGCTATTCCGATTAATTTTTTAATTAATACTAATTATTTTTAAGTTTTATTAGATTATTTGACATAAAAAAAATTCTTTTGTGTCAATTGATATCTTAAATTTAAAAGTGAAGATTCAAAGAGAAGAAAAAGTTGTTCATTGTACTTCTAAGGAGAAGTAGATCTAAATTGGCTTATATTTCATTCTATAGTTTAATATTTTAAAAGTACTATAATTTAATAATTTGATAAAATTGTAGAAATTTTTTATGAATGAGTTCCTAGTATAACATTCTATTGAAAATGAAATTGCTACATTAAATAAACTCTAAATTACATCACTTCATGACATAAAGGAACTCTTTGATTTATATTGTTAGTCTTTTTTTAGTTTATTTTCTCTTGAACATCATACTATTGGGGTATGTTTACATTTCCATTTTTTATTTATATGAATGTATTAAAAAATAATTAGATATTGTTCTTATAAGAGAGTATAAGAGCTTTTCTGGCGTAACAGCGCTGATATGATATATTCGAAGTCTTTGTTAGTATTGGCTAATTTGAATTTGCTTGATGTTTGCCGTATTTTCCTCTATAATACAATTGTTTCGTAAAGATTCAATATTTAATGGAAAATTTAATTGGTTTAATGGGAATATGAAAATAAAGACGTCCACAAATGAAGTCTATGTAAGGTATGATGGGAGAAGTAGAGCCATGGGTCGGGTTCCACTCGATTAACTCCCTCCCTCCTGGGGTTCCGATGACAAGAGAAGAAAAAGGATCATCCCCTAGGGATCTTTACTTCCGCTCCGATGACTCCTCAGCGGGGTAGGCTGTAAGTTACAAGGCGGTCGAATTATAGGCTATAGTCGTCTAGAAGACAAGCAAAAAGATTTTGAAGAGTGGGGAGACAATAGCAGACCCCCAGGGAATCTGTTTACGTTCACCGACACTGATTGGCTCTGGGGTTGCAGAAGCAAAAGACAAGAACGATAATCACATCCACTTTAACTTCTTTTCCTCTTTGTCGATCGACTCCACCCTAAAGTAGTCGTTCACCCTAAAGGTTCCCTCGAGTATGAAGAAAGAGACTTAAACCGTTTCCAGTCTAGCTTCAGCTATAGACTGGATACGGTCCAAATCTCACTATATATACTAAGAAAATTTTCAATTGTTAAAAAATGATTTATCTTTCTATTACTTATTATATTTGGTTATCTGTTGAATTTCTCAAAGCGTACTTATTTCCTTTTTTAAATTTTCTCAACTTTTCAGTTTTTCTGGATGCTAATTTGTAAGATTTTAAGCTATAAAACATGATGTTTCTTCTCACAATAAATTTAAAATTTTTCGTCGTAAACTATCTTCCGCATAATATTTTCGATTTCAGAAATTTCCTACATTTTACTTTACATCCCATAATTAAGAATGATTCGACAAACAAAAAACACTTAATCCGATAAAAATTAATTTATCATAATTATAAATTACAAAGGGAAAAAATCTCGTGTCTATCTACAGAATACATTGATATATATCAACCTTTTATTATTATCTTTATTTTCCACATTTATCTGAGCATGGAGGTCTTCGGTAAAATATCAGATTAAGTAAGGGGTGGATGTTACATTCTTCTAGTAACTAGTCTTTTGAAAGTATGGTATAGAAATTGTTCCTTTGGAGAAAGACCAGTTTGAGCGAGAGAAGAAGCAGTCAAAACAAAAGGGGAGTACAATGAAATTGAGCCCACAGGAAAATAGCAAAAAGGATAAGAGGTGGACCGGAATAAATCAGAAGTGAAAGGAAAAGAATCTTATTCTTTCCACAAAAGAAAAGCGGTAGAGCAGTCATGCCATTACTTCGACATCGCATAGCTTCTGATCATTATATTTCAGATAATAACACTTTTTTCTCATCTCATTTTTCATTTAGGATGGTCCTGATTGTCATAAGTTTGCATAAGTTATATTATGTGTAATTTTATTTAAGCACGATCAGAATGAAAATGACGCTCATAAAAACACTCAACAATGTTTAATAATTATTGCTGGCATTTAATTGCTGTTAATGGATATCGTTTATAACATCTAGTCTCATCTTACAACTTTAAATTTCACAAACTGTAATAAAAAATTTATTATAAATGAGAATTGTACGCCAGTACAATATAAAAAATGATGTAATCTTCAAACTGTCTTTCGGTTTAGCTCACCTTATAAAAATTTAGACTGTAATTTTGGACGATTATGTTATTACGATTAAAAATAATAAGCTTATATTAAAAGTTGTGAATTAAATTAAATGACAAAAATAAGTTAATTTTATGCTAATAAAAAGATGACAAGATACGTCATTGACAGAAAAGGAAATAAAAGTGGCAATCCTAATAAATTAATCGCCTTCAGAAATGACACAAAAATCTTTTTATCGTTTCGACATCAATTTAATTTACCTAGTACATTAAATATCCGTAAAGCCTCAAATAAAGTCATCGAAATACTCCCAGGCAATAAAATTTTGTTTATAAAAAGGAAACGAAAGAAAAAATTGGCCTAATTTTCATTAAGAGACTTTGTAAAAATAGTCTTCCTGTCAAATTTGTAGCAATAGATGTAGGCTACTGGCACGTTTATCTTAGCTTTTCTTTCTTTCTTTTTACCATAATTTCAATTCAAATATTCCCTACAAATATTTATTTTAAGATATAAAAGTATTTCAAATGTACTGAATGAATAGTTTACAATAATTATTAATGATTTTCAAGCTTTATAACTTTCTTAAACTACATTCGTATGGGAAACATAACGAAGAGTAAACCTATTATACAGTCCAAATATGCATCTATATATTGAGAATTATTATTAACATTGCTATTATTATTATTAATGGTTCTATATACTTCCTTTTCTCGATTACTAAGTAATAAAATAATAATAATAAATTTTTCTCAGTAATTTCGATACTACAGTTTTTCGAATTGAATTCTTTTGATAAACTGACATGAAGTATGATAAAGACTATAATCTTTATAGTAGGATTGCAAATTGTTTATAGTAGCAATGCGAAAGCTTTTAGTAGTTTTTAGTAGGTCCTTAACTGATGGCAAAAAACTTTATGTGAGACATGAACCTTGAGAGGAAGAAGCGGCTCAGTTTCTTCTTTTGCCTTCCAAATATATATTGCTGTTAAACATAGCTCATGATTGATTATTTCATAGGAAATCAACAATTATGAATATCCATTATAAAATTACCTGAAGTTTTGTTTTTTTATCCGAAAATTTTTGCAAATGATCAGGAGATAGGAAACAATCGACAATTAAGGATGCAGTAATGTATTAAAATTACCTGACATAATTCATTGTAATTATGGCGTATAGCGTATGCGAGAAATGTTTTATAGCATAATTCGTTTGATTTTTATTCTCTGCTTTTTTAATATAAAATTTCTTTTAAAATTTTTAAATGTTACAGGCCTATAATGATGGCTAAAAATTCTATATATGAGGGGTTTAGGGATGGAAATCCGGTTGGAAGGTGGGCTAGGGAATGTGCTGAATCGCATTTGCATAGCAAACACACTGGTTTTATTTAAATTATTATTATTTTATTTTTTATTTAGAGTGACATTAAGAAGACTGATGAAGATTATAGAGAGTTTAAGCCCTCGAGCGAACTCGTTGCGCCGCTACTATACCTATAAATTTAAAATGCCTTTTTAATTGAAAATGTCAGAACAAAGGAATTAATATAATATCAAAGTTGGCATCTAATTTTCCCAGATAGATAATTATAGACAAGAAAATTAAATGTAAGTTTTATTGGTCTACCTACATTCGTTTAGTCATCGACCATTTATTAATTTTTTTTTCATGAATAGAAAAATTTATGCTCTGACAGAGATTCTCTATTCTAATGATTATTTAATGCTAATTCCGGATGTTTTCATTTATTACTTTATAAATACTTCCTTTAAAATCCAGTACAAGCAGAATATTGATTCTCGTTCATTAGAAATCAGATATCATATTAAAATGGATTTTATTATTTCTGAGATAAAAAAAAAAAAACAATTATATAGATCTATCTTATAATTTGCGAGAATGAAAGATTATCGCTAGTGGAGCATCATTAATGTTATTCAAAATACAGATTTATTTACTAATTCGTATACAATTGATAAAAATTGCTCTAAACTTATACATTTTATTTTTGGTTTTGTTTTTATTAATTTTATCACATTTTGATCTGATCAATTTTAATTTTATAAGTCGAAAAAAGTATGATTTATTTTCAACTCACATTTGTGCTTTCAATTCGCAGTACAAATATTTATTCTTGTCTACAACATAGATCAAAAAACACATACAGTCGATTCATTGGGACAAGACTATTTTAGCCCAATTAAGCGGCTGTCCCAATTAAACAAACTAATAATAAATTCTAAAATAAATATGTAATATGTAGATAAATAAATAAATAGGTAAAAAAATAATAATTAGATGCCGATTTTAATGCTTTATTAAAGCAAAATACAGAAAATCTTTGTACTATAAATAGTGAAGAAAAATAATATATACATGATAAATTTTGCAATTTCAAATTTTAATTCTGCAAAAATGCATCGAGTGTAGTCTGTCTTTTGATTCTGATAACCAGTTATATCAGCGAGTCTACGATGGCTTGTATTAAATGGCTGGTTTTTAATTTTATCCAGAAAAGCAATTTTACTCGTAAGTTAAATGGCTGGCTTTTAATTTTATCCAGCAAAGCAATTTTACCTGAAAGTGCAAAATCATTTCTTGGCATCTTGGCAAAGATTTAAAAATTTTAAATAAAATCGACAGTATAAATGAATATCGCTAGGTACAGTAACGGTAGACTCTTAAGCAGACGTATACTTGCCAGAAGCACGACGATAGATAACTGATTCTCATCACGCTAGTGTTGCCAAGTATTAGTATACGTAATGTTGATATACTTTCGAAAAATCCCTAAAATATGTCAAAAATTGCTAAATTCCTTTTCTACTACTGTCCCAATTAAGCGTTTAAATTATGTATTAGTTTACTAGTTTGTTTCTATTCTTTGAGATTTGGCCCAAAAAAGCGAATGCCCCAAGCGGTGGCCCAATTGAGCGTAATCGAATGTATTTGTTTTTTAAGTAACTTAAATCAAATTCTTTTAATTTCAAATTTTCTAAATATTATTTTTCGAGTTACAAAATACATTTAAGATGAATGGAAAAAGCAATATTTCTGATAGCAGACAAAACACGAAGTGAATAATTACCATTTTAAACATTTCAGATTAAGGTAAAATCGATTCCAAAGATTCTTCTTCCTAGATGTACTACAATATAATACGCAAAATATATATTACTGCTGTATATTATTGAAATAATTTCTACACCTTTTTTGTCCCCTTCCCTATGGGGGCTATTTATAAACTTGTCCCTCGAACACGAAGCGCACAAAATGTAATTTTGGATACGAGGCGTGCAGACCCGCCATCCGTGTAGAGCGCCATCGCCAGCTCCCAGTGACGGATGTGGGCACCGGCGAAGCAATTCCGATTCCGTATAGGAACCCACAAATAAGTCCCCAGTGATGGACCTGAAAACTACCAAAACGAGGTGACCCCTTTAGTCGCCTTTTACGCTACGCGGGGTCAAACGTTGGGTATATTCTATCACCATACTCTGCGCCTCGCTCTTGGCTATCGTACAGTAAACGTGAGCCATGCGTGGTAGTTGAAAAGATGTTAATAAAGATTTTGAAGAAATGTTACGTTATATTATTACTAATGAGATTATTATCTAAATAAAATAAGGTAAGTATGTGTATAATATATGTATATCTGATATGATGAAAATTTATTTAGCATATCTCATTGGGTATATTAATTTTATGCCGTATTTAAATTATCTTATATTATATTAATACATAAATATCGTTGTATAATAATATATGGTTATTCATTCACACTGTATTCACTGTCACAAGTAATTGAACTGTAAATTCGTCTTCACTACTTAGTGACTCACGTTCTGATTTAGACTCGGACTGTCCATTTTCAGACTAAGAACATAAAATATATCGACAAATTTGAATTTTAGCATCGATAAGTCCACATTTCCAGACAGGAGGCAGCGCATCTGTTACTAATGTGAAGAAAATTAAAACAAAGAAAAATGTTGTGGTAATATAAACACGAATTATAAATATATAGAACTGTATTTTTATAAAATGATTGTCTTTCTGTAGACTTTTTACACGGCCACCCTGGAGATATTAAATAGAATATAAATAATTTGGTGTCAAAATATACCAAATTATTTATTTATTTATTGCGCATTCCACCTGAATGAAAGATTAATATTAAAAATAGTTTAAAGGAATTTTTGAACAAAAATACGATCGAACCAAAATAAAAAATGAAACTAAACTTGTTGAAAACTGTAATCCATTTAAATTTTTAGATAGGGCAACGGTTTCAGTACTTCTAGTCTCAAATATTACGTTCTATTCCATTATATCTTGAACATCTGTCATGAGCCCAATCTAAACAGTTGTGAAACTGAATCCAATCTTCAATTATAGGTTCAATATACTATTCATTATATACGAGACAGTAATAATTTTCTGTTATTGAGAATTTTATTGATTATTCATGTTATAGCATTAGTTGTTCTGAAAACAGACATAGCCTCACATCCTTTCAAGTAGGCGCGACCTGAGAATTTCGATTCTTCTTGCCCTATTCCTTTTTTCTCTATCTATAAGGCCATTTTTAACACACTCCGACTTTTCATATTGAAAGGATGCGTTTCTGCCACAGCTAATCCCGTCGATAAATATACTAATCCATAAAGTATCGTAATAAAAATTATCAGATTTCTAGCAGTACAATTCGTGTACATAATCAGCACCGATATCGGTGAACAAAATGCTGAAGAATTACACATTTTTATTTTTTTGTTTTTAAGTCAAACTTTTAGATGATCTATTAATGTTTCCCAAAATGTAACAAGTGCTAGACTTTTCGTTTTGATCATCTACTTTAGAGAGTCGTCTACTTATAAAAGTTATTATTTGCCCGATTCCTTTGCCCACATGCTTTTTTTTGTCCGAATCTCCTATATACTATACAGGGTGAAGAAAAACTTCGTAGCAAAATTTTGTGTACTGATAGGGGACCTCGAAACAAGTCGAAAATGTATAATGAACATAGCGTCTAAATGGCACAGTTTTCGAGTTATAATCCTTTAAAGCTAGCCAATCACCATCGAGTACACAAAGCGTCGTATTGCATCGCGCTCTTATTTATTATCGGGTAATAAGAAGGGAGCGACGCGTCTTGGCAACGCAACGCGTCGTGATTGGCTAGCTTTAAAGGGTTATAATTCGAAAACAGTGCCATTTAGACTATATGTTCATTAGACATTTTCGACTTGTTTCGAGGTCCCCTATCAGTACACAAAATTTTATGGCGAAGTTTTTCTTCATCCTGTCGTCTATAAATCATTAAACTTGAAAGAATTACTTATTATGAATTTCAGCATTGCATTGATTATAATGCAATGGTGAAATAATATTTATTAGAATATGAATTGTTTATCAAAATGCATTGCTAACTGCATTATCTGTAATCATAAAGTAATGCTTTATATACTGAAGTTCATCAAAGCAACATTTTATAGAAAAGTACCCGCAAGATTTTTGAAATAAACCAATTATTAAATAATGTGACAAGTCAAGAAAGACGTTGGCATATATTTTTATTCATCTTCTGTATTGAACTTTTGTGCATTAATTCATAACCTACAGATATTTTATTTTCCTACTGCACTACGAAGGCAAAATATTAAATTGGTTTTTGACACGACAATGAAAAGTGCAACGAATGGGATCGATCAGACGGGTTGTAATTGAAGAGGATTATTTTTTTTAATATCGTTAACCAGTTTATGATACCTTATCTCTGTCTTTCTTGTTTTTTTTTTTTTAACTTTATCATTGCTGAATAAACAAACGCCAGATTGTGAACACCTCATTATAGATTATAATCTTGATGATAATTGTGTGTATGAACCGGGGATAAAATTTCTATTGAAAAATACTGGATGATTATTTAGTAGTCATTTTCTTTGGTAAAAACTATCTTGCGACGTTCAGAAAATCGATTATTTAAACATGTAAATCTTCTTACGAATTATTTAGTAAATATAAAAACAAAACTTTTAATCAGGTCATTTTACTGTGGGACATTTAAAATTCACAACTTAATATTCATGATTTTTGTCTTTAATTTCGAGATAATTATATGTTTTGTATGTATCTAATAATCACCAGTCTAGCTGAATTATGAAACAATTAAATATTATACTTAACAAATTTAATTGTTTAGTGAATAATTTAAATTAAAACCTCATTAACATAAAAAGAATGAATTTTATGATCAGGCAAAATAACCATAAAAAAAAGAAGCAGTGTGAACGTTAAGTTCATTAATTAAATATTTCGCTTTGCAAATAAGGAATTATAATATAAAGAAATACTAGAAAAAATCTAAATATATGCGAGTAAAATGTTTTCTTATATTAATTTGTATGTTTGGGTGGGGCGTGATATTATTCGAAACGAGAAACTTGACTCTTATTCCAACAGTTCACCTTGTCTAATCTTTTATCCATCTAAATCACGCTCTCATCAAATATCCGCTTCACCATTCAATCAAGATTAATTAACTTTGCCTCACGAACTCATAACAGAAAAAAAAGCAACGAAGAAAACCCAGAAGCATTCTGTTCTGGAGGGTGGAACGAAAAAAAATTTACAAAAAAAATGGCAACCCTCACACTCCAGACTATCATTTATGGCCAAGACGAACGTTTGAGGAAGAGTTATAAAAGGAAAGCTTATCTAAAGAGGCGCCGAATAAAGAATTATAGATTTTTTATAGATAAACGCTTAGCTGCCGGATCTTTGACAAAATTTCCAAAGCAATTTTCGTGTTGGCCTAATATTTAACCTAAACACTACAGCCTACATACGCATACTGTGTACGTACTTTTTTCGTATTTTTGGGCGGCGGCGAACTAGATGGAACCGATTGGTGAAATGACGGGAGATGGAAGAGGGGGCCATCGTGCCATGGCCGAATTTTTGTCACGTAGATTCTGGGTAGCGACTACCTGTCGTAACAAATTACCCCTACAGTTTTCACGGGTGATTGTGCGTCACGCCGAAAGGGGGCGTTACGATTGAAAGAACGTGATGTGGTTTGTGAGGGACTCGTGGGTGGATAACTACGGGAGTGGCCCGAATTATCTAACCCGTTTCGGTGCTCGATAGAAATTTAGCCGTCATCCGCATACACTCGACTACATTCCGTGCCCTTAATAGCCAAGAGGCTCACTTAAGATATATATAATAGGTTCGAACTGTACACAGAAGAAAAACATGCTTGGAAAAAACAACTATTCGAAGAAACAATTTTTTAGTGTAAAACGAGACCATGAGGAAAAATGCCGAGTTGTTAAACCATAATTGAAAATCGAACCACGTTTCAAACCAGTATTCTAATATCCCGTCTGACAATGCATAATTTCTAATTTATAAACCTAATTAATTATTTATCGAGTTGATACGAAAATTAGCAATCAATTCAATAAACAAATTAATAATTAGAGCCATCTTTTTGTTGAATTTATTTAAAGAACTATGAAACTTTATACCTGTTAAAAACAAGAATGAAAGCCATTACCACATACTTAATTTTGTTTCTTTAAATTACTTGTCAATAAAAGAGCTATAATTGTTGAAAATAAAAAGTAATATTAATATGTTTCATTAAATATAATATAAAATAAAATTAATGAATTATGGAATAAGTAATTATTATCATAAATTTTTGTAAACTTACAGATAGTTGATCATCTGAACTGATCCGAAACAATCAAAAAGGATTATAAAATTTATTATTAAAACATTTATAATACAAATTCTACATAAAGCTCTAAGAGGTTATCTGAATTTCGTTTTAGACTAACTATAAAAAAAGTTAGGAAAAATAATAAAAAGAAATTCGCACGAAAATTTTGCATAAAATAATCGACCAGAGAGTTAAACATTTATCTAGATACAGCGTTTGGATATCTGTATAAATAGAGTTCAGATAATCACTGTCATTACAGCTAGCACATTCACAGTTTATATAGATACTGGAGCTTTTGATTTATACAATGCATTCTGTGAAGAGATCTACACAAATATCTATATAAAGTTCTATACTAACCTTTACATAAAATTATATATAGTTAGGGCCTAATAACCATTTTGATCTTTATCTATTTGCGCACATTTTATAGTGCCTGAATAGATATTATATAAGTTTATAGAGCTTTCGATTTTTGAACTTAACAAAGATATCCATTTATTGCAGTATAATAGACATAAAAATTTTTTCTGCAGAATTGATGATTAAGTATGCGAGTCTCAAAAGTTACTTAAAATATTTTAATAATTATCTGATCTATCGAATTATTTAAAACGTGGATACCATAACAATTTATACTTAAACTTTTCGTTTGCAAATTTATTTTGAAATATTTCAAAGTATAATTTATGTAAGATGAGCATTGATTTTACGCGATTTATTACCTTTCTTCCAGCTCTGTTGTTATGAAGATTCATCAGAGATCTCTCGTCTCTCTCTAATTCTCTGGAATCAACAAACTTCCTGGCAGCTTTGGTTCCTGATCGAACGTCAGAACTGCATCCTCCCCATTTCCATCCGGATGGAGAATAGAGTCCGTTCTTAGTGCGGTCGCACCCACACTTGCTGATGTTACCCCTGCTGCAGGCCAGCGTTATAGCGTAAGTGATGGCTGCAGAATTGATGGCATATATATACGACGCCTCTCTGCTTCCTGCGAAAACATAAATTTCATTTTGAGTTGGAAAATCGACCTTGAAACTATCAAAAAATAAATTATGGTGTCATATAAAATAGCTGAAAGAGCGGTAACAGTTTAATGTTTTATTAGACCATTAGATGTTCTTTACGATGTTTTTGTCACGGACTTTTAGAATATTTTGGATCCACCCGCTCATTTCATTGGACTATCAGTTCTAAATGATACGCTGTCTCTTTAGTTTGTCTGACATTTCACTTTTAACTGATGTAGACGATAACGAAAACGGATAGGAAAAGTACTTAAAAAATCATTTCGTAGCTCAAATGCTCAAGTTTTCAATATTCCAAGAGAAAAATTAAAAATGACATTAGCGATTAATTAAATAATACCATTACTCATAATAATATCATTAATCATTATAATTGTGGTATTTAAAAGTTTAAACTTACGTTCATCGCCATGAACCGCGGCAGTCGGTATTAAATTACTAGCTTATATTTTACTTATTTTAGTGATCGTATTAACAATGACTTCTATACTATATTTTATGCTTAGCAGATAGATTCGAAGACTGATATTTTCAAACATACACTTCTTAATTAAAGTTCTGTGCCAAGTTAAAGAGACAAAAGTCTAGTAATAGTTGATTTTTTGTCGTCAACATTTGTAACGTTCTCCATTTATTTGAATTACTCGCAACCTATAATTACTACTCATTAGTCATTTCTAATATCTGCATTGCGTGGCTTCGATAAATTTAAAGAAAAAAAAGAATGCGCATTTTTCGCGCAATAAAAAAAACTGTATTCATATCTTCGTTTTTAAATTACTGTTAATAAATAACGTGGAAGTAATTATATTCCTCGCACGATGGTGGGACAATGTCGTAGCCAATCCCAGAGAAAAGAATTGATTGACAAAATCCTCCCTTTCATTAACAAATGATGTTTAAGTGTCTTTGATAGGTATCTATTGCCACAACTCAGTTTCTAAGAGAAACTGAGTTGTGATGAAAATCTTTATAGCCCAACGAATTTATAAATTTACTCCCGATAAGAATATTATATCTGGTTGCATATTTGACTGGAGTTTGGTCATCTCATTTCGGGAGGAAAAAAACAATTTTAGTCATAAAATCGGAGTAGGGGTCTCTAAGCATTTTAAATCATAAACTTTAATCCATATTTCTAAATCATCGTCATATTTTTCACATATTTATTTCTAAAAAGATAATGCCTTTATTTTAACAAAAACGTAAAATAAAAAATGTTTACTTCATCATCGCATTCGATAGTTACTTTTTTTACGTAGTGATATTTTCGTTTAAGTTAATAAAATATAAAATAATTAGAAATGTCTCCTGTTGAATAAATTAATAATAATAATAATAATTTAATTTTTAATTAATACAAATTATTATTAATTTTCCATTTTGCATATAATTTTCATCAGATGAATAATATAAATTTATGAATAACATCTATGTGGTTTAAGAAGCGTTTTCACTCGATGGGTACTAATCGGCGAGATGCTCACCCACATCCCTGATGGGATCAGCCATCGAGTGGATGATGAGGTTCAACGAGCGGGGTCTGCTATAGAAATTTCAGATTTCCCCTACTTCATCTTATTCACTGGTAACTTGAAATTGCTATCAGATTACCGGGGAATAGGATGAAATCGATTTCAAGTTACTCTTGAACTTGTAGGCGATTTCATCCTACTCTCTATGATTTTAGATTATCCCTTAGAGGAGTAATTAATAATTTAATGTTTATTTAGATACTTATTTCATTCATAAACTGATGACGACAACAACAACAAATAATAATAATTAAATTTAATTAATGAGGCCCATTTTTCATTAGCCTAATCGACTATCTCATATAATAATGACTATCGATACAGATAATTCCTCTCAATTGGACACTTGCGGTTTCAACGAACTATTCTAATTTACAGGGTGTCCAATATGTAAGGTGAGTTCAAAATTTTCAATGCGTAATATTGTACAAGAAAAATGATTTCTCTGTGTAAATTAAAAGTATTTTATTACTCTTTAGATCTAATTAAATAGTAAATAATTATATTTTTTTATTCCATATTACAAGTGATAAATTATTAGCATTCATAATAAATTAATTGCAATTAAAGCGCTCATAATAAATGAATGTATAAACTATTAGAATGCAATAAATATTGTAATTAGTTTTATATTTCAGACAATGGTTTCGAAGAATCACACCTTTATAGACTCGAACAAAGAATATTTTGATTTTTACTATGGCAACAATCCTTAACAATCGGAATTACGTATTACAGTAAATGTGAAAATATCAATAAATGGCTAGAGTTACTTAAGACAGATTCCGAAAAACATTCATGTTTACGAAGTTATCGTGATCAACAATTTGTCACACTACTTTGAGCCATTAATTTATGAAGTTTTAATTGTTATTACTTTTTTGAGTTAAATAATGGACTGTACTTCTTAATTCAAAAGTTTTAATTCTGTTAATAATTACAAGAATGAATATTTATTCCTGTAATTATAATAATTTTTTTCCTTCTAGATTTCTCCAATTAGGTTAAATCTTTGTAATGCACTTTGAACTAGTGTATTAATGGTTTTAATACAGTTAAAATTTTTATGGCATTTTTTACTTTTTATAATATTGAGACTAGTTTTTAGTCTTGTATGTTTGACTCGCTTTATTCGATAAATGTATCGTGGATAATAAACATAAGAATTTATCATTTTAGCTAAACCAGAGAGGCGGTAATGTGAACAGTGCAGGGGTAATGTGAAATCAGGATCAGGCTACTCCCAGGGGTTATATGAAATCGTTTTCAGATTACCGGCAGGTAACTTGAAACGGGGGAGTAGCTTAAAGTCTTTACACCGAACTCCTCCTGAAAAAACTGGAGGTGTGGGACCCGAGAATTGAATCTGAATATTGCAGGATGGATGCGCGACACGTTTCCACTGCGGCCGACTATGATTTAACATCTTACGCTTTATATTGACAAAAATTGTTCGAAATTGCTACTGATCTTTATCATCATCATCATTATTATTCCCTTTGTTTATCATTTTTTATTCAGAAATTTATTTTCCTTTTTGGGTTAAATTTATGATGATTCAATTTTTAAGTTAAAAACTGCGATCATAGATGGCGCGAAAGTCGATAAAATATTTTTAGAATATTTCGATATTTTTCTTAATTTTTAGTTTGACTCGAAAGAATGTCGATAGCGATAATGAGTTAGGTCGAAAAGAAACAGATCATTCACAACTTCAACCATCAAAGTTAATTTTAATGTCTTTTATACACGTAAAGATCTAATATATTAAGATTAATTTACATAGAACATATTAAAAACATTACGTGCATAAAAGACATTAGTTGTAACTTCTAAATTTGCATAGAATAGCTTATTATTTTTACGATTGATAATGTGATAAATTTAAGCATAAAATAATATTATAATATTTTTTTAATAGTTTAACGAGTATCTACATCCATTTGAACTTATATTAATGATAGAATTCCATTTATACATTAATAATAATAACAGATTTAGATCTCGGAAAATCTTTAAGTCATAATTTAATTTTAGTTTATTCAAACTTCAAAAAAAAAGAAATAAAAATGCTTTCTTATCAGGTTTGTGCGCTTCTGGTAACAGAGATTTAAGTCATAATTTAATTTTAGTTTATTCAAACTTCAAAAAAAAAGAAATAAAAATGCTCTCTTATCAGGTTTGTGCGCTTCTGGTAACATTTCATTCCATCTTTAATAAAATTGACCATAAAATATATCTTGTAGATATTTTCATTGTTTCGTTTAAAAACTCTTTTTCTCTTTTACTTTCTGCACAATAATATTTTGTTTTATGTGACATACAAGCAAACAAAATAATGAATAATAAAAAAACATTGTTTACATCTCGAATATTCAAAATAATCAATTTTAATCGTCATATCAGACTGTATCTCTGATTCGTCCCTATTAATTAATTAAATATGTAAATATTATCATAATAATAGCAAAAATTTTTTATTGGTTATTCTTGTATTTCCTTCAGTTTTTATACTATTTTTTCACAACTACGTATAATGACAATTCCCTAACAAACACAATTGTAAAACACTATATGCTATAAAATCACAATTATCATAATAATAGTTTACATTAGATTATTAAAATGATTAAGTTAAAAAATAAATATAGAGTTAAAAGTCTTTATAGATTCGGAGGATATTTTTAAAATTCTCTTTGATTAAAAAAAAATCGATGCGAGATATATATTAACATATCTCGCATCGATTTTACAACTTTATGAATTTTGAACTAAATTGATATATTTTTATACTTTTATTTTATATATATAGGCCTATATGTTACTGTCAAAACTCGAAATTAGTTAAAACCTGATTTGCCCGGTTGAAACCAAAGCCCGTTCGTGAATACTAGAATTAACTAGTCAATACTAGAATTCACTAAGACATTTTAGGGAAAACTGGAATTGAGGCAAAAATTTGCTTTGTTTGCAATTATTTACAGTTTTTACTCAGCGGCGCGTTATGGCTTCATGGAGCCCCGGGCAAATTTGAATTTTGGGGGCCCCATGTATAGAGTTGAATTTTTCTTCGAGGGAAATCCTATGCCTCCGGTATAATTTAACCATGTGTAATATGATATAGGATTTTAAGATTGACAACTGTAATGGACAGTTTCTATTTTAAAATAAAAACAATAAAATTCAATTATACATTTGCTCTGGTTATTGTTGATTAGTAGTAGATATTATTATTTACTACCGCGCTTATTTCGCAGCTGAAGGCGCTTGAAGTCCTTCAGCCCTCGTCAGCAGAAAAGGAGGCGGAATGACACTCTAAGGTCCCGTAGAAAATATATTATGAGATATGATCATTGCATAGGGTTGATCTGTACACGGCAATGCGTCTGCGCTGCGCTAGGGTGTTTATATTTCATACGCCTGCCACACATCTGCAATTTAGGATCCATAGATAAAGGATAGAAATTTAATTTCTGATTTTTTTATTACAAAAATAAGTTTATAGAATATTGATTTGTGGACTTGGAGCCCCCTGTTGATGGAGGCCCCAGGCAATGCTCTTTTTGCCCATAGGATAACGCGCCACTGTTTTTACTAGTTAAAAGCAGTTACTTAAAGGTTTTTCCATTTGTTCAGTTTACGAACAACCGAGCTTTTCATTCTGGAATAAAACAGTTGCCCTATCGAGCCTTTTTTGAGATAGACTCGAGAGTAGGACTCGCGACTTCAGCATTATCATCAGATGTCTCGAAAACATTGAAGATGAGGACGAATTCCAGAGTGTCATCGAGGAGATGAATGCGCGATAGAACGAAACTGTGACTCACCTCTGCCGAAGAAGAGCGTGATGCTGGTCCTAGTGAGTTTATTTCATATCAGCCAAGACAGAAGCTCACGAAAATTTGTCTAAACAGGCACAAGATCGGAACTAAGGATGGAAAGGTGGATAAATTATATTGCAGGTTGTTTTGTATCTTTTATGTATTCGTTACTACTTAGAGAGTGGCCAAAATATGATTATGAAAAAAATATCTTTTGTAGATCAGAATTTGACGTTTGTTGATAAAAGTTCCTGATGCCCGAAGAGGTACCAGATACAGATATTTCTTTGAGGACGGCAGCTAGGAAAACCGCCATGGCTTTCTTGCAAACACACTTTTGTGTTTGCGAAAAAGATTGCATTTCGAAAAGATGCTTGTGCAAGAAGAAGGGAATTCTCTGCAACTCTAAATATCATAAGAGTTTTCCATGCGGAAGCAAATAATGTACATCATAAATACACTGACGGAAAAAAAATCCCAACACCAAGAAAGACTTGTGTTAGATAAACAAAATTTGGTAGGCGTGTTTATACATCTGAAAGATGACATCGATTCAAATTTCGCGCTTTGCGCATAAGTGTG